>CANASO010000023.1:82500-87500 GCA_947363495.1 Euzophera pinguis
ATGTTAGTTTCCGGTCTATTATAACACCCAAGATCTTTATCTCCTTCACAAATTTAACGTCGACTCCTCCCATGTTCAGGCGCGGTGTGTCGTATTTCAGTTTCCTTGTGATCACCATTGCGTTCGTCTTTTGCGGGGCAAATCTTAACTTGTTTCCGGCACCCCACGCCTCAACACGGGAGAACGTTGAACCTGCCAAATTCTCTATCTCCATTGCCGTGTCTCCGTCAAATACCAGTACAATATCGTCGGCAAATGCTTGCACGTATGTGCCTCGGTTTTCTAATTCGTGCAACAGGGGGTCCAGCAGAAGGTTCCAGAGGGTTGGCCCGGCTATAGACCCTTGTACGCAACCCTTGGTAGTGCTTGTTGTTGTCTCGATTCCACCGTACCGGATCGTCACTCTCCTATCCAATAGGTAGTTGTCAATCAGTCTTCTTAAGTTAATGGGGCAACCCTCCTCCGCCAGCCGAAGCACTATGGACGGCCACCAGGCTCCATCGAAGGCCCCCTCTATGTCCAGAGATACCACTGTGATTATTTTCTTTTGGTCTAGCTTGGTGTTAATGTGCTTCATCAGGGCACAGAGGGAGTCCTCGGTGCTCCTTTGCGGCATAAAGCCATACTGCCTCTTACTGGTCTTTGGCAGAAGGTGGTATTTAAGCCGCGCCACTAACATTTTCTCCAATATCTTCCCTAAGATTGACAACAATCCTATTGGCCTATACGACTTTGGCGTTATGTAGGAATCCTTGCCCGGTTTCCTGAGCAATACGACTATTGCCTCCTTCCATTGCCTGGGGAAGCAGCCCAAGGCCAGACATCTGTTCATGATTTCAAGAGAGAGATCGAGATCCCCCTCTATAACCCTGAGGCAGATGTCCGCCGTGAAGCCATCCCCCCCTGGCGCTTTTTTAGGATCAAATGAGGCGGTTGCTCTCCTGAGCTCGGCTTTTGTGAACGGGGGGTCGCATATTTCATTTATGTGTTCGCTGCCATTCACTATTTTCGCCTTGGCCCTTACATTCCTGTGATGGGAGTCGTCGCTATCTTCACGATCCTCCGGGTAGAAGGTTTGCGCCATCAGCTCTACCGATTCCTTCATATTTAGGGCTTTTCCGTCCCTTTCTAGGGGAGTGTCCTCCTTCCTTCTTGCGGTCTTATTTAGCACCCGGTGAATTCCCTCCCATACCGTTTCTCGCTCTTGCTTAGTGCAAAAATCTCGCCAACTTTCTGTCTGCGCTTTGACTACGGCTTTTTCATATTCTTCTTTTATTTTCAGGTATTCACCGACGACGGCGGGTCTTCGGATCGGGGCCGCGTTTCGGATCCTGGATCTACGTCTGGCAACTTCGGCTTTCATCACCGTGAGCTCTTCAGTCCACCACGGCAAGGTGAGTTTTTCACTCTTATTTTTCTTTGGCATTGCTGCTTCACAGCTTTTTGTTATTGTTTTATTAAATTTTTCTATAAAGTCTTCCATTTCTTCCGCTCTTTTAATTTCCTTTAATTTTGCCAATGTTAAATTTTCTTGTAGTTTTAGTTCCGTGAGTTTCTGATCGAAAGTCTCCCAGTTTGCCTTTTTTGTATTAAATTTCCTAGTCGTTCTTTCTATTTTAATGCCTTTTGATTTTATTAGGTTTAGATTGAAAACTATGCCGTTGTGGTCCGAACTAACCAGGTTTTCTACCACTTTCCAGTCGTCCACATAGTCCATCATCCCCGCCGAGCACGCCGTTACGTCGATGAAGCTCCGAAAACTTTGGCCATTCCTTGTTGTATCGAATGTGGGTGTTGTCCCTGTGTTTAGAATATGGAGTCCCATCTCATTGAGAGCACCAGCCATTTCTACTCCTCTGTGGTCGTTCTTCTTGCTGCCCCACCAAGTGCTTTTGGCATTTGAGTCTCCCCCCATGATGACATACTTAGTTTTTATTGTCTCTGCAACCAACTTCAGTTTTTCTATATATATATTTATTGGTGTTAGTGGTTCAAAGTAGTAGGAGATAAGTGCCATCCTCCAAGCTTTGGTTTGTATCTCAACTACAGCAATGTTTTCGGTAGTGAGGGTAGGGTGTTGAATAACGTTAATATCTGGGTCGAAGACTGCTATAGCGGCCTTGACCCTTCCGCAGTTTGCTCCTTCGGCCTGAAAGATGCGGACCCCTGCCCTTCCCCTCATTCCCACCTTTGACTTTGTGTGTGGCTCCTGTATGAGAGCAACCGCAATCTTGCGGTTTGCCGCCTCTATATAGAGTTCGTTGGTTGCGAGAATCTTCTTCTGTAGGTTCGCCTGGACGAACCTATAGAGAATTTTTTGCCCCTGTGTGCCCTTAGCAATAAGCTACCGTCGAGCGGGCCAGCGCGTCCCATTTTTGCCTTGTTTGGCATTTATGGTCAAAGGCGCCATGCTCGGCTGCGTCGATGCCTGCCTTGGTACAATTTTTACAGTTGGGGGGAGCCCCGGCCCGAAAGTCTTCACACTCGGCTCTCAGATGTGGGCCTCCACAATGACTGCATAGGTCCACTGACTCAGTGCAGAACCGCTTTCCGTGGCCGAAACCTAGGCAACGGGTGCACTGAATCAGTGGAGTCTGGTCCTCCATCCAGACCCATTGCATACCAATATGGGCCCTCTCCATCCTCGTTGCTCTTTGCCATATTTGCGGCGAGACACTGAGAACCGGATGACACTGTAGGGGGTTCCTTGCTTTCTTTCTGTATTTTACTTCTATTTTGTCTTCATCTTCAGTTAGTCCTTGGAACAACTCCTTGTTTTGAGTCCTTATGGCTTTTATTAGTCCCTCGTCTGTGTTGTAGGACATTACATTTTTAAGGACCAGAAGCGGGTCTCGATTTTTGACTTCTTCAACATTTAGCTGGGCTCCATCTTTTTCCAGTTTCTTTTTCAATTTCTCCCTTTCCTCCCTAGTTCCTACTCCTATAATGACTTTTCTGTCCTTTCCTTTCCTTACTCTCTTAATTTGAACCCATCCCTCTTTTGCATCTATTGCCTCCCTAACCTTTTCCAGCACCTCATCTCCCTTGTCGTTTTCATCTTTCGATGTAATCACCACCGAGTGCAGGGTCATCCTTTTTTGTTCAGTAGTACCATCTGGAATTTTACTGTGTCCCTTTGTGACTCCTGCATAGGTGGCGGTTGCCATCTTCTCCATCGCTTCCTTGTGCTTTACCATCTCCTCCTTGAGCCCCTCCATTTGGCTCTTGTTTTCTTCTAGTAGTGTTGCATGCTCTCTCATTTTCTGTATGTAGGATTCTATTGCCGGATCCACTGTCAATTGTTTTGTCACGCCGTGGGCGGGGCTGTCCCTGGCCTCGACTGACTTCCTACCTCTAGCTTTACTTATTTGTTCCTGAGACTCCATCACAAGATCATGGAGTCTGCGGCACGCCTTTATGACGTTTTCTTTGATTGTGTTCTTTAAGTTCTTAGCTGAGGTAAGTTGTTCCAGGGAAAACGAGAGGAGCTTTCTTGCCTCGGTTTTCTTGCATCCTCCCTGTTGTGGGAAGAATTCTACGATGAAGGTTTCGTCGGCCGATTGAGCTCTTGCGTCGGCGGGGCCTGCCCGTGTCAATAGTTTTTTTGCTTGTTGGGTGTATTTCGCACCCTCAAACTTGTCTCTCATTTCGTCAATGCTCCTTCGGCCTTCGATTAATACAGGGCCCTTAGGGGGGCTACCCTTGTCTATTACTCTCTTCGCTACCGGAGTTCTCTCCATTTTAGTGTTCAACGTCAACTAGTTAAATTTGTAAAAGTTTTATAAAAACCTGGTCGCGTCACACTGTTTTTTAAAGGGTTGGGAATGCAATTAACCACTCAATGGCAGCAGAGTTAATTAGCAAGTCGGTGTACGATCGTCAAAGTGGTGCAATTTGTTAACAAAACAGTATAAAACAAATATACTTAGATTACTTAATATCTAGTAAAGTTAAAATAAAATTAAATAAATTAAAATACTTTTATAAGAATTGTTGCTCTATAACTATTTATAGAGCTCGTAATTAGATATCCCAATGTATGATACTCTGGGTGCTTTTTAAGCTTACTATATTATATAGTGCTATTTTACAATTTTTGCACTAAGTCTCTATGTAGAGTCAGACTCTATGTCAATTTGTAGTGCGTCCCCTGCCGGTCACAGTAGTGAAAACTGGAGGTCTCTACGATCTCAGGAGGCCGAGATATATGGTTTCAACCCAATACAAAATGGCGGACCTATTTCCCCCCCCTATCCGGCTGAGACCAGGGTCAACAGGTAGCGCCGGGCACGCCAACACCAACAGTCGCAGCCCCAATCTCCTACGACCACCAGATCCGGAGATATAGCCGTTTGAAAAACGGCCGCTATAAGCTCCCTCAAGGATATCTCCGGAACCAGAGGTCACAGAGGTACGGTTCCTCAGACTTTATTGGTCGTGGCGATGTCCCCGACAACCTCCCGCCGTCCACTCCGACCAAGTCCCCAGGAATGAAAAATTAAAAATTAAAAATTAAAAATTTGAAATGGCGGACCAGCTTTTTCTCCTCTCGTCTGGCAGGAGCCAGGATCAATCGGTAGGGCCCAGCACGCCAACACCGACAGTCAAAACCCCAGCCTCCTACGACCACCAGATCCGGAGATTTAGCCGTTTGAAAAACGGCCGCTATAAGCTCCCTCAAGGATATCTCCGGAACCGAAGGCCACAGAGGTACGGTTCCTCAGACTTTATTGGTCGTAGCGATGCCCCCGACAACCTCCCGCCGTCCGCTCCAACCAAATTCCCGAGTCGTCCTACCTAACGAGATTCCCACAGGAAGAAGTACAATAAAACAATACAATAAAACAATATAGTGAAACAGTATAATAGCTCTATATAGAGTTTAGTCACTTGTATAGGGAACTATAGTCTTGGTTGTCCCTCACAGTTTTCAAAGTTAAATTTTTGACAGAATTTTTCCTATCTCTATATGTCAATAACTCTATATAGAGTCAGTCACC
>CANASO010000023.1:92500-107161 GCA_947363495.1 Euzophera pinguis
CCTCCACGTGTATCCGCTGCATACCGATGTGTACTGTGCCGGCCTCGACTACCCTCCTCCAAATTATTGGGGAGACCCTCAGCACAATATGGTTCAGAAGTTGGTTGCGAGCTATTTTTCTAAATTTTACCTCCATTCTAAGATCATTCGGTGTAATATTGTTAAATATCTTTTTATTTTGATTCTTAATACCTGTTATTATATCGTTGTCTAAATTTTTCTTCACTACGTTTTTTAGGATTAACAATGGATCTTGATTTTGTACTTCTTTGATCTGAAGGTTGTTTGTTTCCAGTATTTTCTTTTTTAGTCTGCTTCGGTCTTCTTCCGTTTTACATCCCACAATTATTTTCTGATCCCTCGCCTTTCTTACTTTTTCCACTCGTACCTCTCCGTCCTGTACTCCAACCGCTTCCCTTATCTGGTCCAGTACTTGTTCCCCTGTGTATTTACTATCTCTAGAGGTTATTACTACAGAGTGCAGGGTTTCTTGTGTTAGTCTTTGTGTATGGTTCCTGGTTTCTTCCCCTTCCGAAGTCTTAGTTTTTACATACACGCTGCTCTGCTGGTCGAATTTCTCCTTTAGCTCTCGAATATTTTTATTGTTCTCCTCGATAGCCAATGCTAGTCGGTCGAATTTGTCATCGTCTAAAGTTCTTTTGGAGGGTTTAACTATTGTTTTGGGTGGAGTAGTCTGTGTTTCAGTTGTCATTGTGTGTTTCGATTTTTCCTTAGTTTTTACGGGGGTAGTTTGCGTTTTAATTGTTTGTTTATCAACTGGAACGGTTTGGATTTTTACTGATTTGAGGACCGGCCTCACGCTTTGAGGAGCGGTTTCGGTAGCCTCCAGGAATAGCTGTTCAAGCTCTACAAAGCGTGCACGCATGACTTTAGCGCTTTCATGGTAGGATTCATACCTGAGTTTTGAAGTTATTTTTCCGATTTCCTCCTTGATCCCATATATCACCTCATGGTACTGCTTTATCTTATCCTCTTTTTCCGAAGTCTTCTCTGCATTACTGGAATTTTCGGGCATTTTTTGTTCTTCGTCGCTTGGGCCGGTAGGCTGCACTGTTTTATTGTTCTTTGCGAATTTTATTTTCGGCTTAACTTTAGTCAGAGTCATGTTTTAAAAGTAAGTTTGTAAAAGTTGTAAATATATGTTTGAAGGGTCAGGGGTTAAAATTTTTAAAGGCTAAGTCAGGTACAGGTGTAGTCGCGTGGAGGCTTCGAGCGGCTTTGTCTAGTGACAATCCCCCAAGCTCCTGTGGCTTTTTTGCGGCTTCCCGGGTGACTTCCGGGTGGTTGTACCTTCGTCGTTATGTTGGGTAGTCCAAGGGCGGATGCAGTCCTTTCCGCAGCTCGATTTAACCCGGAATTTCGGTCGTAATCCACCGAAATCTTGACAGTCCGTGGTTCTTTCGGGTCAGTAGGTTGCTGGTATTTTAGATAACAGCCTACACAACACTTTTTAACTGTTATTTAACTATTATTGTTAAATTTTAAACTAATATTTAATTTTTTTCGCAGGGAGCTGCTCGGGACGCGTCCGCACTCGACCGCGGCTCGAACAAGACTGGTTAGGTTAGGTTAGGTTAGGTTAGGTTAGGTTAGGTTAGGTTAGGTTAGGTTAGGTTAGGTTAGGTTAGGTTAGGTTAGGTTAGGTTAGGTTAGGTTAGGTTAGGTTAGGTTAGGTTAGGTTAGGTTAGGTTAGGTTAGGTTAGGTTAGGTTAGGTTAGGTTAGGTTAGGTTAGGTTAGGTTAGGTTAGGTTAGGTTAGGTTAGGTTAGGTTAGGTTAGGTTAGGTTAGGTTAGGTTAGGTTAGGTTAGGTTAGGTTAGGTTAGGTTAGGTTTTTTTTTTTTTTTTTTTTTTTTTTTACAATGATTTTACTTATTTTTTCCGCCTTATAGGTAAGAGGCGCCCTTGGCTACTGTTTTTGTTTTTGTACATCTTGTTTATAGGTGTGTGTTGTGTTTTTATGTATTTTATTATCTAGTTTTTTTTTTTGTTGCTGGTATATATGTTATCACACTATTTATCGTTTGGTATAGTATTTTTTATTTTATCTGGTTTTCTTATATCTTTTAGTTTTACTTTTACTTATTTCTTTTGTGTTTTTATCTATTATTAATTTTCCAATTAATTGCTTTCATGGTTTATCAGACCTTATTTATTTATACATATTTTATTATACCTATTGTGATTATATACCTTTTATATATTTTTTGTTTATATACATATTTATTTGCGACTGTTTTTATTTTTATTTATTAACCTTCTGTTTGCTATCTTTTCCGTTGAATCTGGAGTTTTATAATCATTATTATAGATACTCAGTTTCCCAGCTTTTGTAGACTATAATCGACTACGAGGCACAAGATATTTCTTTCGTGGTGTACGCATTGATCAGAAGAGATAATGTTTATCTTTCTGATCAATGCTCTTATCCAATACTTGCGCCTACGTACTCGATTACAGTCTCTGCATTTCTAACCTTCTGTCCGTGTGTCTGTCTGTCAGTCCGGTCAAGTCACAAATAGGCCACATTGGCCCTAGCCAGGGCCTCGCGCCTCTGCCTAATTGGGCAGACGGTGCTGAAGGCATTATGAACCAGATCACTTAATTTTGCCTCTTTGCAGTTTCTACAGGAGGGCGGTACCCCCGCCTCAAGCTCTGCACATTGAGCCCTCATGTGCGGACCACCGCAGTGGCTGCACACCTCGACCTCCAACTTACAGAATCGCCGGCCATGCCCGTATCCCAGACAGCGCGAGCACTGTATGAGGGGGGACTGGTCGGCCACTCTAACTCGCTGGAGGTCGATGTGCACAGCCCCTGCGGAGGTTAGTCTCTGCCACAGAATTGGCGAGACCCTGAGGACTCTATGGCACTTGTGCGGGTCTTTAGTCCGCCTCCTGTAGATAACTTCCATCCGAACGTCCTGATCTAAACCATCAAATAGATGGCCGTTCTGTGTTTTTAATGCCTTCAGCACCATCTCATCGGAATATTCTTCCAGCAGGTTCCAGAAGATGACAAGCGGGTCTTTGTTTTTTAACTCTTCTACTGTTAGTTTGCTTTCCTCTTTTAATAACTTCTCTTTGATTTTCTCTATCTCCTTTCTTTCCTTGCACCCGATTATCACCTTCTGGTCCTTTGACTTCCTTATCACATCTATTTTACTTCCTTCCTCGGTGGCGTTTATTACTTTTTTAATTTTATTTAATAATTTTTCTCCGGTATCGAGTTTATCTTTAGAGACGACGACTAGCGAGTGCATGGCCGTACCTTTCTTTGGCTCCCCTTTTGGGGGACCGGCCACGACACTGGCGTAAGTCGTCACCTCCTTTCTCTTATTTTGCTTTACCGTTTCCAATAATTCTTCCATGTGTATTTTATTTTGCTTTAATATTTTTCGATTTTCTCTAATTTCTTCCATTAAACACCCTTCCACTTTATTATTTATTGCGCCGACCGAAGATTCTTCCTTTTCTGACTTTTCCTCTGCTTCCAAAACCAAAACCAACTCGAACATGGTTGATAGAATCTTAAGTACATTTTCCTTAATGGAAGTTTTCATGTTTCCGGATTGCTCCAATTGGGATTTACCCTCTTGGAGCAACCGGAACGCCTTGGATGTTGCACTTTTATCCCCCATCTCTCTCTCCTCCAAAGAACCAGATACATACGCTGTTATCCCCCGAGGAGATCTCTCCGCCGGTCCAGAAACGTCATTATCTTTATTTGTCGATTTTTTAACAGTCTTTTGCTTTTTTATCTTTGTTATAGTTTTATCTGGCGCGGCAGGTACATCAGAGATCATCTCGGGAGAGTACACGAGCGTCCGCTTAGGTTTCGGGGTGTGGAACATCTTAAGAGGTCGAGTTTGTTTATTTAGCGAGATGTGATAATTTAAAGTCAATTATTGGAATAAATCAAGATTAAAATATAAATTTGTATAAGTTGTATAAAATTTTTAAAATATTTGTAAAATCAGTAGTGTAAATAAATAATATAATTAGAGTTAGTTAAAATTATTATTTTTATTTTTAATTATTTTTATCACAGGTCAATATTTTATAAACTGTATATATATAGTGTAGTTTAGGCTATAAGCTGCATGTATAGGGTGCAGCTTATAACAAACAATATTATTATTATTATAAACTTTTGTCAGTGTTGATACTGCTTAGGCTAACTACCACTTTACGTGGGCATCTACCCTGTCTTGTCAATACTAAACTAAAGCACTTTAGTAGGCGGAGTCAACAACGAATTTTATAATAATTCTAATGATATTTGTTTTTTGTTTCAGATGCAGTGGCTACTTATACACCAGCGTGCACCGTAAGTACAGTAAGGATAAAGCGCAATATTTCCTACAGGTCAAGTTGCGATATCTTCCAATCAAGATTTATAAATAGTTTTATAATTTTTTATTTGAGTCAATTACTATATTTATATAACCCGCTATTTGCGAGTTTCCTCTAGCGGGGTCGATTTAAAGAAGTGTGACTCACGCAGTCTACGTGTCAAGATTTAAAATAAGCGAATTTCCAAAAAATGTTTATGACCCCTGTCCGAAGTCGATATCCCAAGTGAAATAAGGGTGGGCGGGGGGGCAAATTTTTCAAAAAGTACGTGTCCGATTTTCGAAAACGAGGTGTCGCTGGACTCGTCTCGGCGAGACGGATCTAATGAGGCCAAAAACAGAAAATTTTTAGTGGAAAATTTATAAATTTTCAAAGAAAATGTAATTTTTTGAATTTTGGAAATGACGTAGCAAGTCCAAATACAGTCGAATGAGACCGAGAAGCGGCTCAATCGACGCGGGGCGACGGAATCTACTAGAAAAAATTTAGTTTTGAACAGCCAGTGTTCGTGGAAAATTTGGAAAATTCAAAAATGCAATTTTTTGAAGTTTTTTGGAAAATTTAGTATGGGGCGCGCGAGAAAATTAAATCCGTATGCGCACCGTTTTAATAGCGCCGAATTATCGAATCCAACGATATATCACACGTATACTTTTGAGGAAATTTTTTGAAAATTTTAATACCAATGTATGGAGAAAAGCACTTACCAAGTAACCTCGGTATGCTAATTTTGGACAAATCCTAAAATTTTTCAAAAAGTACGTGTCCGATTTTCGAAAACGAGGTGTCGCTGGACTCGTCTCGGCGAGACGGATCTAATGAGGCCAAAAACAGAAAATTTTTAGTGGAAAATTTATAAATTTTCAAAGAAAATGTAATTTTTTGAATTTTGGAAATGACGTAGCAAGTCCAAATACAGTCGAATGAGACCGAGAAGCGGCTCAATCGACGCGGGGCGACGGAATCTACTAGAAAAAATTTAGTTTTGAACAGCCAGTGTTCGTGGAAAATTTGGAAAATTCAAAAATGCAATTTTTTGAAGTTTTTTGGAAAATTTAGTATGGGGCGCGCGAGAAAATTAAATCCGTATGCGCACCGTTTTAATAGCGCCGAATTATCGAATCCAACGATATATCACACGTATACTTTTGAGGAAATTTTTTGAAAATTTTAATGGTTAGGTTAGGTTAGGTTAGGTTAGGTTAGGTTAGGTTAGGTTAGGTTAGGTTAGGTTAGGTTAGGTTAGGTTAGGTTAGGTTAGGTTAGGTTAGGTTAGGTTAGGTTAGGTTAGGTTAGGTTAGGTTAGGTTAGGTTAGGTTAGGTTAGGTTAGGTTAGGTTAGGTTAGGTTAGGTTAGGTTAGGTTAGGTTAGGTTAGGTTAGGTTAGGTTAGGTTAGGTTAGGTTAGGTTAGGTTAGGTTAGGTTAGGTTAGGTTAGGTTAGGTTAGGTTAGGTTAGGTTAGGTTAGGTTAGGTTAGGTTAGGTTAGGTTAGGTTAGGTTAGGTTAGGTTAGGTTAGGTTAGGTTAGGTTAGGTTAGGTTAGGTTAGGTTAGGTTAGGTTAGGTTAGGTTAGGTTAGGTTAGGTTAGGTTAGGTTAGGTTAGGTTAGGTTAGGTTAGGTTAGGTTAGGTTAGGTTAGGTTAGGTTAGGTTAGGTTAGGTTAGGTTAGGTTAGGTTAGGTTAGGTTAGGTTAGGTTAGGTTAGGTTAGGTTAGGTTAGGTTAGGTTAGGTTAGGTTAGGTTAGGTTAGGTTAGGTTAGGTTAGGTTAGGTTAGGTTAGGTTAGGTTAGGTTAGGTTAGGTTAGGTTAGGTTAGGTTAGGTTAGGTTAGGTTAGGTTAGGTTAGGTTAGGTTAGGTTAGGTTAGGTTAGGTTAGGTTAGGTTAGGTTAGGTTAGGTTAGGTTAGGTTAGGTTAGGTTAGGTTAGGTTAGGTTAGGTTAGGTTAGGTTAGGTTAGGTTAGGTTAGGTTAGGTTAGGTTAGGTTAGGTTAGGTTAGGTTAGGTTAGGTTAGGTTAGGTTAGGTTAGGTTAGGTTAGGTTAGGTTAGGTTAGGTTAGGTTAGGTTAGGTTAGGTTAGGTTAGGTTAGGTTAGGTTAGGTTAGGTTAGGTTAGGTTAGGTTAGGTTAGGTTAGGTTAGGTTAGGTTAGGTTAGGTTAGGTTAGGTTAGGTTAGGTTAGGTTAGGTTAGGTTAGGTTAGGTTAGGTTAGGTTAGGTTAGGTTAGGTTAGGTTAGGTTAGGTTAGGTTAGGTTAGGTTAGGTTAGGTTAGGTTAGGTTAGGTTAGGTTAGGTTAGGTTAGGTTAGGTTAGGTTAGGTTAGGTTAGGTTAGGTTAGGTTAGGTTAGGTTAGGTTAGGTTAGGTTAGGTTAGGTTAGGTTAGGTTAGGTTAGGTTAGGTTAGGTTAGGTTAGGTTAGGTTAGGTTTTTTTTTTTTTTTTTTTTTTTTTTTTTTTTTTTTTTTTTTTTTTTTTTTTTATACAACTACCACCACAATGAAATTGGTGCCTATTCTATTCGCGCCTGCTTCCATACCAGTTCTCGCATTTGCTACATACTCGTACTGACATACCGCATCCTTACCTTTCATTCATCTATCATTCATTCCTAGTTACGGGTGGGACTCCCGTCTATTTGCTATTCTGTACTTGATTTTTTATTTTTGTTCTACTTAATTCTCTATGACTGGGGTTCTACAAGCAGGAAGACATTTTTTATTTATTTCTTTACAATCTCTTGTTTACAACTTCTTAAGTCTATTTCTTAAAATATAAAGTACATATTCCTATATTTATTTATTTTGTTCTGGATTTCCAGTTGACCTTTAACTTATGTATTTTTCTTATCCTATATTACATCTGTGAATCTGTTATATCAACATTACCCTTATGCTTATTTCTTATTATCTAGGTTCGACATTTTATACACTGTGCTTCTTGTAGATTTACATACTTTTTATTCTTTTACATTTTTATGGTATACTTTAATATAATAGCAGTATATTAAGTTATCATAATTTATTACTATGACGCTTGTTCACCGTTTTTACAATTTCTATGCAGTATTCAATAAATCTATTGCGTTTTTTACTTTCCATTATGTCCGGTAGGGTCTCTGCTGTTAATTTGATACTCAACTCCTGTTCCAACTCATACCTAGACTTTGCGAATATGGGGCATTCCATCAGTATGTGAGGTACCGTTTCATCGACCCCGTCGTCGCAAGCGCACGAAGGTTCCCCGCGGCACTTGAAACGATGCAAGTACCCCGCGAAGCCTCCGTGCCCCGTCAACGCCTGGGTCGCCCGACCGCTCACTTTCATTTCCCGTGTGATCCTGTAAGCCTTGGACGCTATCGGAAAGAATAACTTGGTTCCACTAGCAGTCTCGCCACTACTAAAGCGGCGATCCCACTCTTGCAGGGTTTCCCGCCTCAAAACATATTTGGCATGTGAAACTGGACACATGTCGTAGTCTACCTTTCTTTTGGAACCCTCAGCGGCCTCCTTTGCCAGTTGGTCAGCTCTCTCATTCCCCTCTAATCCCGCGTGGGCTTTGACCCAGAACAAGTTAACAATCTTGTTCTGTTGAAATGCGGTTCCTATGTTATTTCTTGCCTTTATAGCGAGCGGGTGAAGGGAGGCCGAGTTTGTGACCGTTAACAACGCTGACATGGAGTCGCTGTAGATTCCAAAAGAAGAGGCGCTAAGTGTCGTGACTCTCCTCGTAGCTTCGCATATCGCCAGGAGCTCAGCCTGATAAACCGAGCAATACTCCGATAGGCAGAGCCTGACCGGTCTAGTCTCGGTTCCGTCTCTCCAAATGGAGAGTGCGGCTCCGACCCCTCCGCCAACCTTACTGCCATCGGTGTAGATTTGAACATCAAAATTGATGTTCTCATCCACTTGTTGCTGGTTTAGGAGGCTGACAAACTCCAGGTCGATACGTTCCACTGGGTGAGAAGAGCCGATGACAGGGGCCACACGCTCGATCTCTCTATCCGCCAGCCCCGGGACCGGCGCCCCCCGCCTGATCCGGTACAGTGAGGCTGCCTCACGTATCCGGAGATCAAGCGGGAGCAAACCAGAAAGTACCAGGGCCGCGTGCAGAGAGACCGTGCGATAGGCCCTGCAAATTTTTTGGGCAAATCCCCTCTGCACAGCGTTCAGTGGTTTCCTGATGTTAATTCTTTCCGTAGCATTCGACCAGATGCTAGCAGCGTACAATATCACAGGTTCCACAGTTGCGGTGTAAATTATACGTATTACCTCAGGATTCAGGCCCCAGTCTGTTTTTGCGGCCTTTGCCAGCCTACGGTATATCCCCAAGGCCTTCCTGCATACGTAGTCCACGTGACGCCGAAAAGTCAGTTTGTCGTCAATAATCACGCCCAGTACTTTTATTTCGGTTACCATGCCAATGTCAACGCCCCCCATGCTGAGCCGTGGTGTGTCGTACTTCAGTTTCTTAGTGATTACCATCGCTTTGGTTTTATGGGGTGCGAATTTTAATTTGTTATCTGCACCCCACGCCTCAACAAGGGCAAGCGTCGCACTAGCCTGGGCCTCAATCTCCCTGGCCACGTTACCATCGAGCACTATGACAATGTCATCCGCGAACGCCTGAACGTAGCCGCCCAGTCCCTCTAACCTATGCAGAAGTGGGTCAAGCAATAAATTCCACAGGATTGGCCCCGCGATGGATCCTTGAACGCATCCTTTGGTGGTGTTCGTTGTCGTTTCTGCTCCCCCATATCTGATGGTCACCTTCCTATCTTTTAGATAGCTATCTATCATCTTTCTAAGGTTGATTGGGCACTTTTCCTCTGCCAATCTGAGCACTATGGCTGGCCACCAGGCATTGTCAAACGCGCCTTCGATGTCCAAGGATATCAGCGTTGTTATTTTCTTTTGCTTTAGCTTGTCGTCGATATGTTGTTTTAGGGCGTAGAGCGCGTCCTCTGTACTCCTCTGTGGCATAAAAGCAAACTGACGAGTGCTCATTTTTGGCAGAAGAAAATGCTTCAACCTTGCGACCAACATTTTTTCTAGGATTTTGCCCAATATCGATAGCAAGCCTATTGGCCTGTATGACTTGGGCAGGGTGTACGAATCTTTTCCTGGTTTACGGAGCAGAATGACCAGGGCCTCTTTCCACTGTCTGGGAAAACAGCTCAGGGCCAGACACCTGTTCATGAGCTCCAGAAAGAGATCAAGATCTCCCTCTATCACTCTGAGACAGATGTCAGCCGTAAAGCCGTCAATACCGGGGGCCTTCTTGGAATTGAAGGAGGCTGCTGCGGATTTCAATTCAGCTTTGGTGAATGGAGGATCCCTAGGTTCGTCCTTATTCTCTTGTCCATTCACCACCTTGGCTTTTCTCCTCGTTGCTCTATGCTGTGCATTATCACCGTCTTCGCAATCGGACGGGTAAAATGTTTCCGCTATTAGTTGAATAGAGCCTTTCATATCCAGCGCTTCCCCATCTCTTTGTAGAGGCGTATCCTCTTGCCTTCTTGTCGTCTTATTAAGCACCCGGTATATCCCCTCCCACACTGTCTCGCGCTCCTGCCTACTGCAGAACTCGCGCCAGCTTTCAGTCTGTGCCCTTACCACCTCATTCTCATATTTATTTTTCTGTTCCAGATATTCATCGACGACGGCGGCTCTACGATGCGGCGCCGCGTTGCGGATCCTGCTTCGGCGTCTGGCGACCTCGGCTTTCATCTCGGCGAGTGCTTCGGACCACCACGGTAAGGTAAGTTTCTCTTTCCTTTTTATTTTTGGTATGGCTGCTTCGCAGCTTTTTGTAATTATTTTATTTATTGACTCCACTACTTGCTCTAATTGATTTTCACTTGTGATGTTTTTGATTTTTGCCTGCGTTATGTTTTCGAAATTTTTTAACTCTACCATTTTTTCGTCAAACAATTGCCAATTTGCCTTTTTAGTATTAAATTTCCTTGTATTCCTTTCTATTGTAATTCCTTTCGACTTCCTTAACTTTAGATTAAATATTATTCCGTTGTGGTCCGAGCTCACCAGATTCTCCTCTACTCTCCAGTCGTCAATCAGGCTCATAGCCTCCGCCGAGCACGCCGTTACATCGATGAAGCTCTGGAATCTTTGACCATCCCTTACAGTATCGAAGGTTGGGACCAACCCCGTGTTGAGAACATGGAGTCCCATCTCGTTCATAGCGCCGGCCAATTCTACCCCTCTATAGTTGTTCTTCGGGCTGCCCCACCATGTGTTTTTGGCGTTTGCGTCGCCACCTATTATTAAGTATTTAGTTTTCAAAGTGTCCACGACAGCTTTGATCTGCTCGATATACTGGGTGATAGGCTTGGCCGGCTCAAAGTAGTACGAGACGGCCGCAATTTTCCAGGCCAGTGTTCGAATTTCCACTACCACTATATTTTCAGTGGTCAATGTAGGGTGTTGTATTATTTCCAGGTCAGGATCGAAAACTGCGATCGCTGCCTTTACTCTACCTATATTCGATCCACTGGCCTGGAAAACGCGGACCCCTGCTCTACTGGCCATGCCCGAGTCCGCTACTACGTGTGGTTCCTGAATAAGGGCAACCGCTATCCTCCGGTTTGTTGCCTCGACGAACAGTTCATTGGTGGCTAGAATTTTCTTCTGTAGGTTCGCTTGAACGAACCCACAGAAGTTTTGTCCGCCGTGGCCGCCCTTAGCAGTATGCCACCGACGAGCGGGCTATGGCATCCCACCTACGTCTGACTGGGCATTCGGAATCGAAGGCGTTATGGTTGGTCACTTCGTAGTTAGCCTTATTACAGTTCCGGCAGCTCGGGGGTGTCCCTGCCAACGCTTCTGGACACTCTGCTTTCAGGTGCGGTCCCCCACAGTGACCACACAGGTCCGCCGGTCCCGTGCAAATACGCCTTCCATGTCCGAAAGCAAGGCAGCGCGTGCACTGTATCAACGGCGTTTGGTCTTCCACAGTTATGCGCTGTATGTCTATGTAGACCACCCCTTTCGCCGTTGCTCGCCGCCATAGTTCCGGGGAAACTCTAATGACTACATGGGACACATGGGGGTTCCTTAGCTTGCGCCTATAGCGGAACTCTATCTTATCTTCTTCCTTCCCTAGGCCACTAAACAAGCCCCTGTTCTGATTCCTCAGAGCCCTCTCGATGTCTTCGTCTTTATGATAATTACAGACGGCCCTCAGAACCAGCAAAGGATCCTTGTTTCTGGCCTCCTCTACGTTCAGATGCTCCTTTTCCTTCTCTAGTCTCTTTTTTAACTTTTCCCTCTCCTCTTTACTGCCAACCCCTATTATTATCTTCCTATCTTTGGCTTTCCTCACATTTTTCACCTCTATCCAACCATCCTTAGCGTCCACCGCTTTCCTCACCCTTTCTAATATTTTGTCCCCAGTGTCTGCGTCATCTTTGGATGTTATCACGACTGAGTGAAGGGTCTCTCTGATTGCCATTTTTGCCTTAGGGGCGTCTAGAGGAGGACCCGCCGCCACGTTAGCGTAAGTAGCTGCGGTCGCGTCTTTCAGGACCTCCTTGTGCTTGGCCATTTCATCCTTTAGCTCCGTCATGTTTCTGTTACTTTCCTCAAGGAGTCTGGTATGCTCTTCTATTTTCTTCGCGTAGGTGCTCATCACCTCTTTTGTCATCTCAGTGGAGGCTGAATCCTGGGAAGCTACTCCTTTGTTTGGTGTTTCTTTTTTCTTAGCCGAACTAAGGACACCCTTTCTCTCTATTTCGGCATCCAGGACCAATCTACAGAATCTATGGAGAGCCTTCGACACCTCTTGCTTGATGGTGGTTTTTAAATTTCTGGCATTTTCCAGGTGATTGATGGCATGATTAAGAAGGCCCTTCGCCTCTATAGATCTGCATCCCCTTTCAGGTGGTGCCTTAGAGAAAATTTCTGCGTAGACCTCTTTATCCTTGGGGATTGCCGTCTTTGTTTCCACGGGGCCGGCCCGTTTCGTTATTTTACTGGTCGTAGGGATTGCTCGGGGGCTTACGCTTTTGCTCTTGCCCTCGAAATGATCCTTTATTTTGTCTACGCTCTGCCTTCCGCTTTCCACTGATTCTCGCGACACAGGTTTGCATGGGGATCTCGAGACAAACATTGTGGTAGTATGAGTCAGAGTATACAAGATTTTGTAAAAGTATTATACTTGTATACCGTCTAATAAAAAGTAAAAAAAGCAAAAAAGAATTTTTTAATAGAAGTTTAAAATTAATATATAGATTTACCAATAAATAAATCGTCTATTTATATAGTTAAGAGCGTAAATCTACGCTATTTGTCCTTAAGCTAGTTTAATAAATTTTCAAAAAACAAGTTTAATAAATTTTTAAAGTGCTCTACATAGAGTACGACTTTAGTGTCAAGATAGTACTAACAAATACCATAGATCATGAGTCAAACAGCAGACAGAATTAATGTGACCACTTTGTCTGAGCTCTAGGTAGAGTTCCAGGGTGTACGTGCTCTATAAGTCAGAGCGCGTGTCTTAAAATATTGAAAACAAAAAATTTTTTCCTTAACTCTACTTGGACTCTACCTAGAGTCGTTCACGTGGCCCCGTTAGAGAGCCGCCGTCAAGCCCTATATACCACAAAAAGTCCCGACTCTGTAGCCCCAACAGGAGCCGAGATATGCCCGGTTTAGTTTTTCCAATATGGCGGACAAAATGGCCGCCGTACTTTGAAACCCCTATATCTCCCCCGATATTGGTCCTACAGACTCGGGAATTTCTCCACTATGGTCGTCTCCACCCACCCTACCGAACTACAACCCCGACTCGGAAAAATAAATTTTTCCGCCACCCAAAATTTTTCTAAGTCGAAGTGCGTTTTTAGGGGTAGGGGGATGAAACTCCGTCCAAATGATAGTGGAGGGTACGAAGGGTAACGCTCTAGTCGTTACCGTGGGGGGGGTTTAAGGGGGGGGGACCAGGATAAAAATGTTATTTTTGCCCTACGACCCTTAGTTTCCGAGATATCCGGGTTACAACGTTATGGGGACCTAGGGAGGGAAAACCATAAGTCCAAAAACGAAAATTCTTCCTTTCTATCACTCTTAAAAATCTCGTTGATAGCCTATGTTGACCAAATTATCTATATCTTAGAGCTTATATAAATTTGGATTATTAAAATCAGGGGGGTTGGTCACATTTAATTTTGAAATATGGGGGATGAAAAGTTGAAGACGGCAAATAATTTCAAACGCTTGGTTTTATATGTTCTAATTGTTATAAAAATTTGGAAAAAATTCTATAAGGTTCAGAATGAGTCAAATTATTTTAAGAAATTTTTTTTCTGTAGGGGTAGCTCTGTTTGGGGTTGATATCCAGATATCCCGGAAATTATTAATCCCGTGGTTTCTAATATAAACACCCCGTGTGAGGGCTCGTTTAATAGGGAATTTACCCACGAATTTTACAATAATTTTTAAAATATATATTTTCCTATTAAATTCCAAGCAGGCAGCTCAAAAGTGGTGAATCCAAAAATAAAATTTTTTAATCCGCTCTACTTGGACTCTACCTAGAGTCGTCTGCTTGGTCTCGTTGGAGAGCCGCCGTCAAGCCTTACACAGCACAAAAAATTTCAACTCCGTAGGCCCAAGGGGAGCCGAGATACAAGTCTTCCAAGGAAACAAGGTGGGGGCCAAGATGGCCGCCGAAGCCCAGTCCCGACTGGACCCCCGCAGGAAGAAGGCGCCGAGCGTACTAAGACCCACAGTCCAAGTCCCAAGTCGCTACGACGACCAGGGCCGGAGATATGGGCACTTAAAGCTTTTGACGTTGCCGACTCAGCTATAAGCTACCCCTCAATTATCTCCGAAACTAGACGCCGCAGATCCACGGTACAAGGGACCTTTATGATCGTCGCGACGCCCCGGACAATCTCCCGGCGTCAGCCCAATCGAAATTTTGTTTTGAATTTTCGTAAACAAAATTCTGTTCGATGGGGCCCTCAGCACTAGTCTATGTTGTTTCCTTCTCGTGTTCAGTACCGAAACAAATTATAGATGGCGCTGCTAGTATGTAAAAATCTTTTATGGATCCAAATTTTAATTTTGGCCAAATTCTAGATATTATTTAACAAAAGCTTTAGTTTTTGAAATTTAGATAAAAGAAAAGAAGAGAAAAGCAAAATAACAAAAATTTTTTGTTTAAATTTTCCAAAAGAGTGAGAAAATTTTAATTCTTTTAATTAATATCAACCAGAAAATTCCAATCATAAAATACGGGCGGCCAAAACTGTTTATCAATTGAATATAAAAAATTTTTACAAAA
>CANASO010000024.1:0-78000 GCA_947363495.1 Euzophera pinguis
CCTCCCTATGCCCACCCTTTGGGGGGCCGGCCACCACGCTCGCATATGTCATGACGTCCTTCCTATTTTGTTCTCGTTCCTTTTGTCTGTCTGTCAGTTCTGTCAATTTTTTCTGATTTTCCTGTAATATTTTCCTATTTTCTTGTATTTCTTTAATAATAGAACTATCGTTAGTGACCGAACTATCTTTTCCCCTCTCTTCCGGTTTTTCCTCCGCTTCCACCACCATCTCGAACAATCTCGTCAATATTTCCAACACACTTTTCTTTATGGAGGTTTTGATGTTTCCCGATTGCTCCAGCTGACCTTTGGCCTCCTGAAGCAATCGGAAAGCTTTCGCTGTCCTGCTGCATTCCTCCGAGGACGACTCCGTCGAAGCGCACGTGTCTGTTGTTTCCATCGATTTATTTTCATCTGCCATTACAGCAGCGTCGTTCCGAATTTTATTTGATTTTTTATTTACTTTTGTCTTTGTGACAGTCTTGTTTAGAACGACAGGCACATCAGGCGCCTCAGGGGAGTATATGAGTTGTCGAACGGGAGTGCGGTACATTGTTAATAAATAAGTTAGTTACTGGGGAGAATATGGGAGTTTTGGAATAAATCAGGTTAAAATATAAATCTGTATAAGTTGTAAATAAATGAATAAATAGCTAAAATGAAAATAATCAAGTTAAAATAATGGCGTTGATTACGCTTGGTCTGTTTAATATAGTCAAATGTGAGCTGTGTGTAAAGAGCACAGCCACGTAGTTAAAATATAAAAGTTGGTTTGAGTACTGTAATACTCAGCAGTCTAAAATTAGTCAGAAGGGCACCTGCCCTGATTATTCTAAGTCTAAACGGTCAGTGTAATGACCTTATCCAATTTGTAAGTCCAACTTAACTTAATGTGGTGAGTTGTCACCCTATGTCTTAATTTTTAAAACAATAAAACAATTTTAAAATAATAGAAATTTTCAAAATGTTTACGACCCCTTCCCCAAAGTTGATATACCCGGCAATTTAAGGGAGGGTGGGCGGGCAAATTTTTCAAAAAGTATGCGTCCGATTTTCGAAAACGGGGTGTCGCTGGACTCGTCTCGGCGAGACGGATCTAATGATGCCAAAAACAGAAAATATTTAGTGGAAAATTTATAAATTTTCAAAGAAAATGTTGTTTTTTGAATTTTGGAAATGCCGTAGCAAGTCCAAATACAGTCGGATGAGACCGAGAAGCGGCTCAATCGACGCGGGGCGACGGAATCTACTAGAATAAATTTAGTTTTGAACAACCAGTGTTCGTGGAAAATTTGGAAAATTCAAAAATGCAATTTTTTGGAGTTTTTTGGAAAATTTTGTATGGGGCGCGCGCGAAAATCAAATCCGTATGCGCACCGTTCAATTAGCACCGAATTATCGAATCCAACGATATGTCACACTTGTAATTTTGAGGAAAATTTTTGAAATTTCTAATACCAATGTATGGGGAAAAGCACTTACCAAGTAACCTCGGTATGCTAATTTTGGACAAATCCTAAAATTTTTCAAAAAGTATGCGTCCGATTTTCGAAAACGGGGTGTCGCTGGACTCGTCTCGGCGAGACGGATCTAATGATGCCAAAAACAGAAAATATTTAGTGGAAAATTTATAAATTTTCAAAGAAAATGTTGTTTTTTGAATTTTGGAAATGCCGTAGCAAGTCCAAATACAGTCGGATGAGACCGAGAAGCGGCTCAATCGACGCGGGGCGACGGAATCTACTAGAATAAATTTAGTTTTGAACAACCAGTGTTCGTGGAAAATTTGGAAAATTCAAAAATGCAATTTTTTGGAGTTTTTTGGAAAATTTTGTATGGGGCGCGCGCGAAAATCAAATCCGTATGCGCACCGTTCAATTAGCACCGAATTATCGAATCCAACGATATGTCACACTTGTAATTTTGAGGAAAATTTTTGAAATTTCTAATACCAATGTATGGGGAAAAGCACTTACCAAGTAACCTCGGTATGCTAATTTTGGACAAATCCTAAAATTTTTCAAAAAGTATGCGTCCGATTTTCGAAAACGGGGTGTCGCTGGACTCGTCTCGGCGAGACGGATCTAATGATGCCAAAAACAGAAAATATTTAGTGGAAAATTTATAAATTTTCAAAGAAAATGTTGTTTTTTGAATTTTGGAAATGCCGTAGCAAGTCCAAATACAGTCGGATGAGACCGAGAAGCGGCTCAATCGACGCGGGGCGACGGAATCTACTAGAATAAATTTAGTTTTGAACAACCAGTGTTCGTGGAAAATTTGGAAAATTCAAAAATGCAATTTTTTGGAGTTTTTTGGAAAATTTTGTATGGGGCGCGCGCGAAAATCAAATCCGTATGCGCACCGTTCAATTAGCACCGAATTATCGAATCCAACGATATGTCACACTTGTAATTTTGAGGAAAATTTTTGAAATTTCTAATACCAATGTATGGGGAAAAGCACTTACCAAGTAACCTCGGTATGCTAATTTTGGACAAATCCTAAAATTTTTCAAAAAGTATGCGTCCGATTTTCGAAAACGGGGTGTCGCTGGACTCGTCTCGGCGAGACGGATCTAATGATGCCAAAAACAGAAAATATTTAGTGGAAAATTTATAAATTTTCAAAGAAAATGTTGTTTTTTGAATTTTGGAAATGCCGTAGCAAGTCCAAATACAGTCGGATGAGACCGAGAAGCGGCTCAATCGACGCGGGGCGACGGAATCTACTAGAATAAATTTAGTTTTGAACAACCAGTGTTCGTGGAAAATTTGGAAAATTCAAAAATGCAATTTTTTGGAGTTTTTTGGAAAATTTTGTATGGGGCGCGCGCGAAAATCAAATCCGTATGCGCACCGTTCAATTAGCACCGAATTATCGAATCCAACGATATGTCACACTTGTAATTTTGAGGAAAATTTTTGAAATTTCTAATACCAATGTATGGGGAAAAGCACTTACCAAGTAACCTCGGTATGCTAATTTTGGACAAATCCTAAAATTTTTCAAAAAGTATGCGTCCGATTTTCGAAAACGGGGTGTCGCTGGACTCGTCTCGGCGAGACGGATCTAATGATGCCAAAAACAGAAAATATTTAGTGGAAAATTTATAAATTTTCAAAGAAAATGTTGTTTTTTGAATTTTGGAAATGCCGTAGCAAGTCCAAATACAGTCGGATGAGACCGAGAAGCGGCTCAATCGACGCGGGGCGACGGAATCTACTAGAATAAATTTAGTTTTGAACAACCAGTGTTCGTGGAAAATTTGGAAAATTCAAAAATGCAATTTTTTGGAGTTTTTTGGAAAATTTTGTATGGGGCGCGCGCGAAAATCAAATCCGTATGCGCACCGTTCAATTAGCACCGAATTATCGAATCCAACGATATGTCACACTTGTAATTTTGAGGAAAATTTTTGAAATTTCTAATACCAATGTATGGGGAAAAGCACTTACCAAGTAACCTCGGTATGCTAATTTTGGACAAATCCTAAAATTTTTCAAAAAGTATGCGTCCGATTTTCGAAAACGGGGTGTCGCTGGACTCGTCTCGGCGAGACGGATCTAATGATGCCAAAAACAGAAAATATTTAGTGGAAAATTTATAAATTTTCAAAGAAAATGTTGTTTTTTGAATTTTGGAAATGCCGTAGCAAGTCCAAATACAGTCGGATGAGACCGAGAAGCGGCTCAATCGACGCGGGGCGACGGAATCTACTAGAATAAATTTAGTTTTGAACAACCAGTGTTCGTGGAAAATTTGGAAAATTCAAAAATGCAATTTTTTGGAGTTTTTTGGAAAATTTTGTATGGGGCGCGCGCGAAAATCAAATCCGTATGCGCACCGTTCAATTAGCACCGAATTATCGAATCCAACGATATGTCACACTTGTAATTTTGAGGAAAATTTTTGAAATTTCTAATACCAATGTATGGGGAAAAGCACTTACCAAGTAACCTCGGTATGCTAATTTTGGACAAATCCTAAAATTTTTCAAAAAGTATGCGTCCGATTTTCGAAAACGGGGTGTCGCTGGACTCGTCTCGGCGAGACGGATCTAATGATGCCAAAAACAGAAAATATTTAGTGGAAAATTTATAAATTTTCAAAGAAAATGTTGTTTTTTGAATTTTGGAAATGCCGTAGCAAGTCCAAATACAGTCGGATGAGACCGAGAAGCGGCTCAATCGACGCGGGGCGACGGAATCTACTAGAATAAATTTAGTTTTGAACAACCAGTGTTCGTGGAAAATTTGGAAAATTCAAAAATGCAATTTTTTGGAGTTTTTTGGAAAATTTTGTATGGGGCGCGCGCGAAAATCAAATCCGTATGCGCACCGTTCAATTAGCACCGAATTATCGAATCCAACGATATGTCACACTTGTAATTTTGAGGAAAATTTTTGAAATTTCTAATACCAATGTATGGGGAAAAGCACTTACCAAGTAACCTCGGTATGCTAATTTTGGACAAATCCTAAAATTTTTCAAAAAGTATGCGTCCGATTTTCGAAAACGGGGTGTCGCTGGACTCGTCTCGGCGAGACGGATCTAATGATGCCAAAAACAGAAAATATTTAGTGGAAAATTTATAAATTTTCAAAGAAAATGTTGTTTTTTGAATTTTGGAAATGCCGTAGCAAGTCCAAATACAGTCGGATGAGACCGAGAAGCGGCTCAATCGACGCGGGGCGACGGAATCTACTAGAATAAATTTAGTTTTGAACAACCAGTGTTCGTGGAAAATTTGGAAAATTCAAAAATGCAATTTTTTGGAGTTTTTTGGAAAATTTTGTATGGGGCGCGCGCGAAAATCAAATCCGTATGCGCACCGTTCAATTAGCACCGAATTATCGAATCCAACGATATGTCACACTTGTAATTTTGAGGAAAATTTTTGAAATTTCTAATACCAATGTATGGGGAAAAGCACTTACCAAGTAACCTCGGTATGCTAATTTTGGACAAATCCTAAAATTTTTCAAAAAGTATGCGTCCGATTTTCGAAAACGGGGTGTCGCTGGACTCGTCTCGGCGAGACGGATCTAATGATGCCAAAAACAGAAAATATTTAGTGGAAAATTTATAAATTTTCAAAGAAAATGTTGTTTTTTGAATTTTGGAAATGCCGTAGCAAGTCCAAATACAGTCGGATGAGACCGAGAAGCGGCTCAATCGACGCGGGGCGACGGAATCTACTAGAATAAATTTAGTTTTGAACAACCAGTGTTCGTGGAAAATTTGGAAAATTCAAAAATGCAATTTTTTGGAGTTTTTTGGAAAATTTTGTATGGGGCGCGCGCGAAAATCAAATCCGTATGCGCACCGTTCAATTAGCACCGAATTATCGAATCCAACGATATGTCACACTTGTAATTTTGAGGAAAATTTTTGAAATTTCTAATACCAATGTATGGGGAAAAGCACTTACCAAGTAACCTCGGTATGCTAATTTTGGACAAATCCTAAAATTTTTCAAAAAGTATGCGTCCGATTTTCGAAAACGGGGTGTCGCTGGACTCGTCTCGGCGAGACGGATCTAATGATGCCAAAAACAGAAAATATTTAGTGGAAAATTTATAAATTTTCAAAGAAAATGTTGTTTTTTGAATTTTGGAAATGCCGTAGCAAGTCCAAATACAGTCGGATGAGACCGAGAAGCGGCTCAATCGACGCGGGGCGACGGAATCTACTAGAATAAATTTAGTTTTGAACAACCAGTGTTCGTGGAAAATTTGGAAAATTCAAAAATGCAATTTTTTGGAGTTTTTTGGAAAATTTTGTATGGGGCGCGCGCGAAAATCAAATCCGTATGCGCACCGTTCAATTAGCACCGAATTATCGAATCCAACGATATGTCACACTTGTAATTTTGAGGAAAATTTTTGAAATTTCTAATACCAATGTATGGGGAAAAGCACTTACCAAGTAACCTCGGTATGCTAATTTTGGACAAATCCTAAAATTTTTCAAAAAGTATGCGTCCGATTTTCGAAAACGGGGTGTCGCTGGACTCGTCTCGGCGAGACGGATCTAATGATGCCAAAAACAGAAAATATTTAGTGGAAAATTTATAAATTTTCAAAGAAAATGTTGTTTTTTGAATTTTGGAAATGCCGTAGCAAGTCCAAATACAGTCGGATGAGACCGAGAAGCGGCTCAATCGACGCGGGGCGACGGAATCTACTAGAATAAATTTAGTTTTGAACAACCAGTGTTCGTGGAAAATTTGGAAAATTCAAAAATGCAATTTTTTGGAGTTTTTTGGAAAATTTTGTATGGGGCGCGCGCGAAAATCAAATCCGTATGCGCACCGTTCAATTAGCACCGAATTATCGAATCCAACGATATGTCACACTTGTAATTTTGAGGAAAATTTTTGAAATTTCTAATACCAATGTATGGGGAAAAGCACTTACCAAGTAACCTCGGTATGCTAATTTTGGACAAATCCTAAAATTTTTCAAAAAGTATGCGTCCGATTTTCGAAAACGGGGTGTCGCTGGACTCGTCTCGGCGAGACGGATCTAATGATGCCAAAAACAGAAAATATTTAGTGGAAAATTTATAAATTTTCAAAGAAAATGTTGTTTTTTGAATTTTGGAAATGCCGTAGCAAGTCCAAATACAGTCGGATGAGACCGAGAAGCGGCTCAATCGACGCGGGGCGACGGAATCTACTAGAATAAATTTAGTTTTGAACAACCAGTGTTCGTGGAAAATTTGGAAAATTCAAAAATGCAATTTTTTGGAGTTTTTTGGAAAATTTTGTATGGGGCGCGCGCGAAAATCAAATCCGTATGCGCACCGTTCAATTAGCACCGAATTATCGAATCCAACGATATGTCACACTTGTAATTTTGAGGAAAATTTTTGAAATTTCTAATACCAATGTATGGGGAAAAGCACTTACCAAGTAACCTCGGTATGCTAATTTTGGACAAATCCTAAAATTTTTCAAAAAGTATGCGTCCGATTTTCGAAAACGGGGTGTCGCTGGACTCGTCTCGGCGAGACGGATCTAATGATGCCAAAAACAGAAAATATTTAGTGGAAAATTTATAAATTTTCAAAGAAAATGTTGTTTTTTGAATTTTGGAAATGCCGTAGCAAGTCCAAATACAGTCGGATGAGACCGAGAAGCGGCTCAATCGACGCGGGGCGACGGAATCTACTAGAATAAATTTAGTTTTGAACAACCAGTGTTCGTGGAAAATTTGGAAAATTCAAAAATGCAATTTTTTGGAGTTTTTTGGAAAATTTTGTATGGGGCGCGCGCGAAAATCAAATCCGTATGCGCACCGTTCAATTAGCACCGAATTATCGAATCCAACGATATGTCACACTTGTAATTTTGAGGAAAATTTTTGAAATTTCTAATACCAATGTATGGGGAAAAGCACTTACCAAGTAACCTCGGTATGCTAATTTTGGACAAATCCTAAAATTTTTCAAAAAGTATGCGTCCGATTTTCGAAAACGGGGTGTCGCTGGACTCGTCTCGGCGAGACGGATCTAATGATGCCAAAAACAGAAAATATTTAGTGGAAAATTTATAAATTTTCAAAGAAAATGTTGTTTTTTGAATTTTGGAAATGCCGTAGCAAGTCCAAATACAGTCGGATGAGACCGAGAAGCGGCTCAATCGACGCGGGGCGACGGAATCTACTAGAATAAATTTAGTTTTGAACAACCAGTGTTCGTGGAAAATTTGGAAAATTCAAAAATGCAATTTTTTGGAGTTTTTTGGAAAATTTTGTATGGGGCGCGCGCGAAAATCAAATCCGTATGCGCACCGTTCAATTAGCACCGAATTATCGAATCCAACGATATGTCACACTTGTAATTTTGAGGAAAATTTTTGAAATTTCTAATACCAATGTATGGGGAAAAGCACTTACCAAGTAACCTCGGTATGCTAATTTTGGACAAATCCTAAAATTTTTCAAAAAGTATGCGTCCGATTTTCGAAAACGGGGTGTCGCTGGACTCGTCTCGGCGAGACGGATCTAATGATGCCAAAAACAGAAAATATTTAGTGGAAAATTTATAAATTTTCAAAGAAAATGTTGTTTTTTGAATTTTGGAAATGCCGTAGCAAGTCCAAATACAGTCGGATGAGACCGAGAAGCGGCTCAATCGACGCGGGGCGACGGAATCTACTAGAATAAATTTAGTTTTGAACAACCAGTGTTCGTGGAAAATTTGGAAAATTCAAAAATGCAATTTTTTGGAGTTTTTTGGAAAATTTTGTATGGGGCGCGCGCGAAAATCAAATCCGTATGCGCACCGTTCAATTAGCACCGAATTATCGAATCCAACGATATGTCACACTTGTAATTTTGAGGAAAATTTTTGAAATTTCTAATACCAATGTATGGGGAAAAGCACTTACCAAGTAACCTCGGTATGCTAATTTTGGACAAATCCTAAAATTTTTCAAAAAGTATGCGTCCGATTTTCGAAAACGGGGTGTCGCTGGACTCGTCTCGGCGAGACGGATCTAATGATGCCAAAAACAGAAAATATTTAGTGGAAAATTTATAAATTTTCAAAGAAAATGTTGTTTTTTGAATTTTGGAAATGCCGTAGCAAGTCCAAATACAGTCGGATGAGACCGAGAAGCGGCTCAATCGACGCGGGGCGACGGAATCTACTAGAATAAATTTAGTTTTGAACAACCAGTGTTCGTGGAAAATTTGGAAAATTCAAAAATGCAATTTTTTGGAGTTTTTTGGAAAATTTTGTATGGGGCGCGCGCGAAAATCAAATCCGTATGCGCACCGTTCAATTAGCACCGAATTATCGAATCCAACGATATGTCACACTTGTAATTTTGAGGAAAATTTTTGAAATTTCTAATACCAATGTATGGGGAAAAGCACTTACCAAGTAACCTCGGTATGCTAATTTTGGACAAATCCTAAAATTTTTCAAAAAGTATGCGTCCGATTTTCGAAAACGGGGTGTCGCTGGACTCGTCTCGGCGAGACGGATCTAATGATGCCAAAAACAGAAAATATTTAGTGGAAAATTTATAAATTTTCAAAGAAAATGTTGTTTTTTGAATTTTGGAAATGCCGTAGCAAGTCCAAATACAGTCGGATGAGACCGAGAAGCGGCTCAATCGACGCGGGGCGACGGAATCTACTAGAATAAATTTAGTTTTGAACAACCAGTGTTCGTGGAAAATTTGGAAAATTCAAAAATGCAATTTTTTGGAGTTTTTTGGAAAATTTTGTATGGGGCGCGCGCGAAAATCAAATCCGTATGCGCACCGTTCAATTAGCACCGAATTATCGAATCCAACGATATGTCACACTTGTAATTTTGAGGAAAATTTTTGAAATTTCTAATACCAATGTATGGGGAAAAGCACTTACCAAGTAACCTCGGTATGCTAATTTTGGACAAATCCTAAAATTTTTCAAAAAGTATGCGTCCGATTTTCGAAAACGGGGTGTCGCTGGACTCGTCTCGGCGAGACGGATCTAATGATGCCAAAAACAGAAAATATTTAGTGGAAAATTTATAAATTTTCAAAGAAAATGTTGTTTTTTGAATTTTGGAAATGCCGTAGCAAGTCCAAATACAGTCGGATGAGACCGAGAAGCGGCTCAATCGACGCGGGGCGACGGAATCTACTAGAATAAATTTAGTTTTGAACAACCAGTGTTCGTGGAAAATTTGGAAAATTCAAAAATGCAATTTTTTGGAGTTTTTTGGAAAATTTTGTATGGGGCGCGCGCGAAAATCAAATCCGTATGCGCACCGTTCAATTAGCACCGAATTATCGAATCCAACGATATGTCACACTTGTAATTTTGAGGAAAATTTTTGAAATTTCTAATACCAATGTATGGGGAAAAGCACTTACCAAGTAACCTCGGTATGCTAATTTTGGACAAATCCTAAAATTTTTCAAAAAGTATGCGTCCGATTTTCGAAAACGGGGTGTCGCTGGACTCGTCTCGGCGAGACGGATCTAATGATGCCAAAAACAGAAAATATTTAGTGGAAAATTTATAAATTTTCAAAGAAAATGTTGTTTTTTGAATTTTGGAAATGCCGTAGCAAGTCCAAATACAGTCGGATGAGACCGAGAAGCGGCTCAATCGACGCGGGGCGACGGAATCTACTAGAATAAATTTAGTTTTGAACAACCAGTGTTCGTGGAAAATTTGGAAAATTCAAAAATGCAATTTTTTGGAGTTTTTTGGAAAATTTTGTATGGGGCGCGCGCGAAAATCAAATCCGTATGCGCACCGTTCAATTAGCACCGAATTATCGAATCCAACGATATGTCACACTTGTAATTTTGAGGAAAATTTTTGAAATTTCTAATACCAATGTATGGGGAAAAGCACTTACCAAGTAACCTCGGTATGCTAATTTTGGACAAATCCTAAAATTTTTCAAAAAGTATGCGTCCGATTTTCGAAAACGGGGTGTCGCTGGACTCGTCTCGGCGAGACGGATCTAATGATGCCAAAAACAGAAAATATTTAGTGGAAAATTTATAAATTTTCAAAGAAAATGTTGTTTTTTGAATTTTGGAAATGCCGTAGCAAGTCCAAATACAGTCGGATGAGACCGAGAAGCGGCTCAATCGACGCGGGGCGACGGAATCTACTAGAATAAATTTAGTTTTGAACAACCAGTGTTCGTGGAAAATTTGGAAAATTCAAAAATGCAATTTTTTGGAGTTTTTTGGAAAATTTTGTATGGGGCGCGCGCGAAAATCAAATCCGTATGCGCACCGTTCAATTAGCACCGAATTATCGAATCCAACGATATGTCACACTTGTAATTTTGAGGAAAATTTTTGAAATTTCTAATACCAATGTATGGGGAAAAGCACTTACCAAGTAACCTCGGTATGCTAATTTTGGACAAATCCTAAAATTTTTCAAAAAGTATGCGTCCGATTTTCGAAAACGGGGTGTCGCTGGACTCGTCTCGGCGAGACGGATCTAATGATGCCAAAAACAGAAAATATTTAGTGGAAAATTTATAAATTTTCAAAGAAAATGTTGTTTTTTGAATTTTGGAAATGCCGTAGCAAGTCCAAATACAGTCGGATGAGACCGAGAAGCGGCTCAATCGACGCGGGGCGACGGAATCTACTAGAATAAATTTAGTTTTGAACAACCAGTGTTCGTGGAAAATTTGGAAAATTCAAAAATGCAATTTTTTGGAGTTTTTTGGAAAATTTTGTATGGGGCGCGCGCGAAAATCAAATCCGTATGCGCACCGTTCAATTAGCACCGAATTATCGAATCCAACGATATGTCACACTTGTAATTTTGAGGAAAATTTTTGAAATTTCTAATACCAATGTATGGGGAAAAGCACTTACCAAGTAACCTCGGTATGCTAATTTTGGACAAATCCTAAAATTTTTCAAAAAGTATGCGTCCGATTTTCGAAAACGGGGTGTCGCTGGACTCGTCTCGGCGAGACGGATCTAATGATGCCAAAAACAGAAAATATTTAGTGGAAAATTTATAAATTTTCAAAGAAAATGTTGTTTTTTGAATTTTGGAAATGCCGTAGCAAGTCCAAATACAGTCGGATGAGACCGAGAAGCGGCTCAATCGACGCGGGGCGACGGAATCTACTAGAATAAATTTAGTTTTGAACAACCAGTGTTCGTGGAAAATTTGGAAAATTCAAAAATGCAATTTTTTGGAGTTTTTTGGAAAATTTTGTATGGGGCGCGCGCGAAAATCAAATCCGTATGCGCACCGTTCAATTAGCACCGAATTATCGAATCCAACGATATGTCACACTTGTAATTTTGAGGAAAATTTTTGAAATTTCTAATACCAATGTATGGGGAAAAGCACTTACCAAGTAACCTCGGTATGCTAATTTTGGACAAATCCTAAAATTTTTCAAAAAGTATGCGTCCGATTTTCGAAAACGGGGTGTCGCTGGACTCGTCTCGGCGAGACGGATCTAATGATGCCAAAAACAGAAAATATTTAGTGGAAAATTTATAAATTTTCAAAGAAAATGTTGTTTTTTGAATTTTGGAAATGCCGTAGCAAGTCCAAATACAGTCGGATGAGACCGAGAAGCGGCTCAATCGACGCGGGGCGACGGAATCTACTAGAATAAATTTAGTTTTGAACAACCAGTGTTCGTGGAAAATTTGGAAAATTCAAAAATGCAATTTTTTGGAGTTTTTTGGAAAATTTTGTATGGGGCGCGCGCGAAAATCAAATCCGTATGCGCACCGTTCAATTAGCACCGAATTATCGAATCCAACGATATGTCACACTTGTAATTTTGAGGAAAATTTTTGAAATTTCTAATACCAATGTATGGGGAAAAGCACTTACCAAGTAACCTCGGTATGCTAATTTTGGACAAATCCTAAAATTTTTCAAAAAGTATGCGTCCGATTTTCGAAAACGGGGTGTCGCTGGACTCGTCTCGGCGAGACGGATCTAATGATGCCAAAAACAGAAAATATTTAGTGGAAAATTTATAAATTTTCAAAGAAAATGTTGTTTTTTGAATTTTGGAAATGCCGTAGCAAGTCCAAATACAGTCGGATGAGACCGAGAAGCGGCTCAATCGACGCGGGGCGACGGAATCTACTAGAATAAATTTAGTTTTGAACAACCAGTGTTCGTGGAAAATTTGGAAAATTCAAAAATGCAATTTTTTGGAGTTTTTTGGAAAATTTTGTATGGGGCGCGCGCGAAAATCAAATCCGTATGCGCACCGTTCAATTAGCACCGAATTATCGAATCCAACGATATGTCACACTTGTAATTTTGAGGAAAATTTTTGAAATTTCTAATACCAATGTATGGGGAAAAGCACTTACCAAGTAACCTCGGTATGCTAATTTTGGACAAATCCTAAAATTTTTCAAAAAGTATGCGTCCGATTTTCGAAAACGGGGTGTCGCTGGACTCGTCTCGGCGAGACGGATCTAATGATGCCAAAAACAGAAAATATTTAGTGGAAAATTTATAAATTTTCAAAGAAAATGTTGTTTTTTGAATTTTGGAAATGCCGTAGCAAGTCCAAATACAGTCGGATGAGACCGAGAAGCGGCTCAATCGACGCGGGGCGACGGAATCTACTAGAATAAATTTAGTTTTGAACAACCAGTGTTCGTGGAAAATTTGGAAAATTCAAAAATGCAATTTTTTGGAGTTTTTTGGAAAATTTTGTATGGGGCGCGCGCGAAAATCAAATCCGTATGCGCACCGTTCAATTAGCACCGAATTATCGAATCCAACGATATGTCACACTTGTAATTTTGAGGAAAATTTTTGAAATTTCTAATACCAATGTATGGGGAAAAGCACTTACCAAGTAACCTCGGTATGCTAATTTTGGACAAATCCTAAAATTTTTCAAAAAGTATGCGTCCGATTTTCGAAAACGGGGTGTCGCTGGACTCGTCTCGGCGAGACGGATCTAATGATGCCAAAAACAGAAAATATTTAGTGGAAAATTTATAAATTTTCAAAGAAAATGTTGTTTTTTGAATTTTGGAAATGCCGTAGCAAGTCCAAATACAGTCGGATGAGACCGAGAAGCGGCTCAATCGACGCGGGGCGACGGAATCTACTAGAATAAATTTAGTTTTGAACAACCAGTGTTCGTGGAAAATTTGGAAAATTCAAAAATGCAATTTTTTGGAGTTTTTTGGAAAATTTTGTATGGGGCGCGCGCGAAAATCAAATCCGTATGCGCACCGTTCAATTAGCACCGAATTATCGAATCCAACGATATGTCACACTTGTAATTTTGAGGAAAATTTTTGAAATTTCTAATACCAATGTATGGGGAAAAGCACTTACCAAGTAACCTCGGTATGCTAATTTTGGACAAATCCTAAAATTTTTCAAAAAGTATGCGTCCGATTTTCGAAAACGGGGTGTCGCTGGACTCGTCTCGGCGAGACGGATCTAATGATGCCAAAAACAGAAAATATTTAGTGGAAAATTTATAAATTTTCAAAGAAAATGTTGTTTTTTGAATTTTGGAAATGCCGTAGCAAGTCCAAATACAGTCGGATGAGACCGAGAAGCGGCTCAATCGACGCGGGGCGACGGAATCTACTAGAATAAATTTAGTTTTGAACAACCAGTGTTCGTGGAAAATTTGGAAAATTCAAAAATGCAATTTTTTGGAGTTTTTTGGAAAATTTTGTATGGGGCGCGCGCGAAAATCAAATCCGTATGCGCACCGTTCAATTAGCACCGAATTATCGAATCCAACGATATGTCACACTTGTAATTTTGAGGAAAATTTTTGAAATTTCTAATACCAATGTATGGGGAAAAGCACTTACCAAGTAACCTCGGTATGCTAATTTTGGACAAATCCTAAAATTTTTCAAAAAGTATGCGTCCGATTTTCGAAAACGGGGTGTCGCTGGACTCGTCTCGGCGAGACGGATCTAATGATGCCAAAAACAGAAAATATTTAGTGGAAAATTTATAAATTTTCAAAGAAAATGTTGTTTTTTGAATTTTGGAAATGCTCGTAGCAAGTCCAAATACAGTCGGATGAGACCGAGAAGCGGCTCAATCGACGCGGGGCGACGGAATCTACTAGAATAAATTTAGTTTTGAACAACCAGTGTTCGTGGAAAATTTGGAAAATTCAAAAATGCAATTTTTTGGAGTTTTTTGGAAAATTTTGTATGGGGCGCGCGCGAAAATCAAATCCGTATGCGCACCGTTCAATTAGCACCGAATTATCGAATCCAACGATATGTCACACTTGTAATTTTGAGGAAAATTTTTGAAATTTCTAATACCAATGTATGGGGAAAAGCACTTACCAAGTAACCTCGGTATGCTAATTTTGGACAAATCCTAAAATTTTTCAAAAAGTATGCGTCCGATTTTCGAAAACGGGGTGTCGCTGGACTCGTCTCGGCGAGACGGATCTAATGATGCCAAAAACAGAAAATATTTAGTGGAAAATTTATAAATTTTCAAAGAAAATGTTGTTTTTTGAATTTTGGAAATGCCGTAGCAAGTCCAAATACAGTCGGATGAGACCGAGAAGCGGCTCAATCGACGCGGGGCGACGGAATCTACTAGAATAAATTTAGTTTTGAACAACCAGTGTTCGTGGAAAATTTGGAAAATTCAAAAATGCAATTTTTTGGAGTTTTTTGGAAAATTTTGTATGGGGCGCGCGCGAAAATCAAATCCGTATGCGCACCGTTCAATTAGCACCGAATTATCGAATCCAACGATATGTCACACTTGTAATTTTGAGGAAAATTTTTGAAATTTCTAATACCAATGTATGGGGAAAAGCACTTACCAAGTAACCTCGGTATGCTAATTTTGGACAAATCCTAAAATTTTTCAAAAAGTATGCGTCCGATTTTCGAAAACGGGGTGTCGCTGGACTCGTCTCGGCGAGACGGATCTAATGATGCCAAAAACAGAAAATATTTAGTGGAAAATTTATAAATTTTCAAAGAAAATGTTGTTTTTTGAATTTTGGAAATGCCGTAGCAAGTCCAAATACAGTCGGATGAGACCGAGAAGCGGCTCAATCGACGCGGGGCGACGGAATCTACTAGAATAAATTTAGTTTTGAACAACCAGTGTTCGTGGAAAATTTGGAAAATTCAAAAATGCAATTTTTTGGAGTTTTTTGGAAAATTTTGTATGGGGCGCGCGCGAAAATCAAATCCGTATGCGCACCGTTCAATTAGCACCGAATTATCGAATCCAACGATATGTCACACTTGTAATTTTGAGGAAAATTTTTGAAATTTCTAATACCAATGTATGGGGAAAAGCACTTACCAAGTAACCTCGGTATGCTAATTTTGGACAAATCCTAAAATTTTTCAAAAAGTATGCGTCCGATTTTCGAAAACGGGGTGTCGCTGGACTCGTCTCGGCGAGACGGATCTAATGATGCCAAAAACAGAAAATATTTAGTGGAAAATTTATAAATTTTCAAAGAAAATGTTGTTTTTTGAATTTTGGAAATGCCGTAGCAAGTCCAAATACAGTCGGATGAGACCGAGAAGCGGCTCAATCGACGCGGGGCGACGGAATCTACTAGAATAAATTTAGTTTTGAACAACCAGTGTTCGTGGAAAATTTGGAAAATTCAAAAATGCAATTTTTTGGAGTTTTTTGGAAAATTTTGTATGGGGCGCGCGCGAAAATCAAATCCGTATGCGCACCGTTCAATTAGCACCGAATTATCGAATCCAACGATATGTCACACTTGTAATTTTGAGGAAAATTTTTGAAATTTCTAATACCAATGTATGGGGAAAAGCACTTACCAAGTAACCTCGGTATGCTAATTTTGGACAAATCCTAAAATTTTTCAAAAAGTATGCGTCCGATTTTCGAAAACGGGGTGTCGCTGGACTCGTCTCGGCGAGACGGATCTAATGATGCCAAAAACAGAAAATATTTAGTGGAAAATTTATAAATTTTCAAAGAAAATGTTGTTTTTTGAATTTTGGAAATGCCGTAGCAAGTCCAAATACAGTCGGATGAGACCGAGAAGCGGCTCAATCGACGCGGGGCGACGGAATCTACTAGAATAAATTTAGTTTTGAACAACCAGTGTTCGTGGAAAATTTGGAAAATTCAAAAATGCAATTTTTTGGAGTTTTTTGGAAAATTTTGTATGGGGCGCGCGCGAAAATCAAATCCGTATGCGCACCGTTCAATTAGCACCGAATTATCGAATCCAACGATATGTCACACTTGTAATTTTGAGGAAAATTTTTGAAATTTCTAATACCAATGTATGGGGAAAAGCACTTACCAAGTAACCTCGGTATGCTAATTTTGGACAAATCCTAAAATTTTTCAAAAAGTATGCGTCCGATTTTCGAAAACGGGGTGTCGCTGGACTCGTCTCGGCGAGACGGATCTAATGATGCCAAAAACAGAAAATATTTAGTGGAAAATTTATAAATTTTCAAAGAAAATGTTGTTTTTTGAATTTTGGAAATGCCGTAGCAAGTCCAAATACAGTCGGATGAGACCGAGAAGCGGCTCAATCGACGCGGGGCGACGGAATCTACTAGAATAAATTTAGTTTTGAACAACCAGTGTTCGTGGAAAATTTGGAAAATTCAAAAATGCAATTTTTTGGAGTTTTTTGGAAAATTTTGTATGGGGCGCGCGCGAAAATCAAATCCGTATGCGCACCGTTCAATTAGCACCGAATTATCGAATCCAACGATATGTCACACTTGTAATTTTGAGGAAAATTTTTGAAATTTCTAATACCAATGTATGGGGAAAAGCACTTACCAAGTAACCTCGGTATGCTAATTTTGGACAAATCCTAAAATTTTTCAAAAAGTATGCGTCCGATTTTCGAAAACGGGGTGTCGCTGGACTCGTCTCGGCGAGACGGATCTAATGATGCCAAAAACAGAAAATATTTAGTGGAAAATTTATAAATTTTCAAAGAAAATGTTGTTTTTTGAATTTTGGAAATGCCGTAGCAAGTCCAAATACAGTCGGATGAGACCGAGAAGCGGCTCAATCGACGCGGGGCGACGGAATCTACTAGAATAAATTTAGTTTTGAACAACCAGTGTTCGTGGAAAATTTGGAAAATTCAAAAATGCAATTTTTTGGAGTTTTTTGGAAAATTTTGTATGGGGCGCGCGCGAAAATCAAATCCGTATGCGCACCGTTCAATTAGCACCGAATTATCGAATCCAACGATATGTCACACTTGTAATTTTGAGGAAAATTTTTGAAATTTCTAATACCAATGTATGGGGAAAAGCACTTACCAAGTAACCTCGGTATGCTAATTTTGGACAAATCCTAAAATTTTTCAAAAAGTATGCGTCCGATTTTCGAAAACGGGGTGTCGCTGGACTCGTCTCGGCGAGACGGATCTAATGATGCCAAAAACAGAAAATATTTAGTGGAAAATTTATAAATTTTCAAAGAAAATGTTGTTTTTTGAATTTTGGAAATGCCGTAGCAAGTCCAAATACAGTCGGATGAGACCGAGAAGCGGCTCAATCGACGCGGGGCGACGGAATCTACTAGAATAAATTTAGTTTTGAACAACCAGTGTTCGTGGAAAATTTGGAAAATTCAAAAATGCAATTTTTTGGAGTTTTTTGGAAAATTTTGTATGGGGCGCGCGCGAAAATCAAATCCGTATGCGCACCGTTCAATTAGCACCGAATTATCGAATCCAACGATATGTCACACTTGTAATTTTGAGGAAAATTTTTGAAATTTCTAATACCAATGTATGGGGAAAAGCACTTACCAAGTAACCTCGGTATGCTAATTTTGGACAAATCCTAAAATTTTTCAAAAAGTATGCGTCCGATTTTCGAAAACGGGGTGTCGCTGGACTCGTCTCGGCGAGACGGATCTAATGATGCCAAAAACAGAAAATATTTAGTGGAAAATTTATAAATTTTCAAAGAAAATGTTGTTTTTTGAATTTTGGAAATGCCGTAGCAAGTCCAAATACAGTCGGATGAGACCGAGAAGCGGCTCAATCGACGCGGGGCGACGGAATCTACTAGAATAAATTTAGTTTTGAACAACCAGTGTTCGTGGAAAATTTGGAAAATTCAAAAATGCAATTTTTTGGAGTTTTTTGGAAAATTTTGTATGGGGCGCGCGCGAAAATCAAATCCGTATGCGCACCGTTCAATTAGCACCGAATTATCGAATCCAACGATATGTCACACTTGTAATTTTGAGGAAAATTTTTGAAATTTCTAATACCAATGTATGGGGAAAAGCACTTACCAAGTAACCTCGGTATGCTAATTTTGGACAAATCCTAAAATTTTTCAAAAAGTATGCGTCCGATTTTCGAAAACGGGGTGTCGCTGGACTCGTCTCGGCGAGACGGATCTAATGATGCCAAAAACAGAAAATATTTAGTGGAAAATTTATAAATTTTCAAAGAAAATGTTGTTTTTTGAATTTTGGAAATGCCGTAGCAAGTCCAAATACAGTCGGATGAGACCGAGAAGCGGCTCAATCGACGCGGGGCGACGGAATCTACTAGAATAAATTTAGTTTTGAACAACCAGTGTTCGTGGAAAATTTGGAAAATTCAAAAATGCAATTTTTTGGAGTTTTTTGGAAAATTTTGTATGGGGCGCGCGCGAAAATCAAATCCGTATGCGCACCGTTCAATTAGCACCGAATTATCGAATCCAACGATATGTCACACTTGTAATTTTGAGGAAAATTTTTGAAATTTCTAATACCAATGTATGGGGAAAAGCACTTACCAAGTAACCTCGGTATGCTAATTTTGGACAAATCCTAAAATTTTTCAAAAAGTATGCGTCCGATTTTCGAAAACGGGGTGTCGCTGGACTCGTCTCGGCGAGACGGATCTAATGATGCCAAAAACAGAAAATATTTAGTGGAAAATTTATAAATTTTCAAAGAAAATGTTGTTTTTTGAATTTTGGAAATGCCGTAGCAAGTCCAAATACAGTCGGATGAGACCGAGAAGCGGCTCAATCGACGCGGGGCGACGGAATCTACTAGAATAAATTTAGTTTTGAACAACCAGTGTTCGTGGAAAATTTGGAAAATTCAAAAATGCAATTTTTTGGAGTTTTTTGGAAAATTTTGTATGGGGCGCGCGCGAAAATCAAATCCGTATGCGCACCGTTCAATTAGCACCGAATTATCGAATCCAACGATATGTCACACTTGTAATTTTGAGGAAAATTTTTGAAATTTCTAATACCAATGTATGGGGAAAAGCACTTACCAAGTAACCTCGGTATGCTAATTTTGGACAAATCCTAAAATTTTTCAAAAAGTATGCGTCCGATTTTCGAAAACGGGGTGTCGCTGGACTCGTCTCGGCGAGACGGATCTAATGATGCCAAAAACAGAAAATATTTAGTGGAAAATTTATAAATTTTCAAAGAAAATGTTGTTTTTTGAATTTTGGAAATGCCGTAGCAAGTCCAAATACAGTCGGATGAGACCGAGAAGCGGCTCAATCGACGCGGGGCGACGGAATCTACTAGAATAAATTTAGTTTTGAACAACCAGTGTTCGTGGAAAATTTGGAAAATTCAAAAATGCAATTTTTTGGAGTTTTTTGGAAAATTTTGTATGGGGCGCGCGCGAAAATCAAATCCGTATGCGCACCGTTCAATTAGCACCGAATTATCGAATCCAACGATATGTCACACTTGTAATTTTGAGGAAAATTTTTGAAATTTCTAATACCAATGTATGGGGAAAAGCACTTACCAAGTAACCTCGGTATTGCTAATTTTGGACAAATCCTAAAATTTTTCAAAAAGTATGCGTCCGATTTTCGAAAACGGGGTGTCGCTGGACTCGTCTCGGCGAGACGGATCTAATGATGCCAAAAACAGAAAATATTTAGTGGAAAATTTATAAATTTTCAAAGAAAATGTTGTTTTTTGAATTTTGGAAATGCCGTAGCAAGTCCAAATACAGTCGGATGAGACCGAGAAGCGGCTCAATCGACGCGGGGCGACGGAATCTACTAGAATAAATTTAGTTTTGAACAACCAGTGTTCGTGGAAAATTTGGAAAATTCAAAAATGCAATTTTTTGGAGTTTTTTGGAAAATTTTGTATGGGGCGCGCGCGAAAATCAAATCCGTATGCGCACCGTTCAATTAGCACCGAATTATCGAATCCAACGATATGTCACACTTGTAATTTTGAGGAAAATTTTTGAAATTTCTAATACCAATGTATGGGGAAAAGCACTTACCAAGTAACCTCGGTATGCTAATTTTGGACAAATCCTAAAATTTTTCAAAAAGTATGCGTCCGATTTTCGAAAACGGGGTGTCGCTGGACTCGTCTCGGCGAGACGGATCTAATGATGCCAAAAACAGAAAATATTTAGTGGAAAATTTATAAATTTTCAAAGAAAATGTTGTTTTTTGAATTTTGGAAATGCCGTAGCAAGTCCAAATACAGTCGGATGAGACCGAGAAGCGGCTCAATCGACGCGGGGCGACGGAATCTACTAGAATAAATTTAGTTTTGAACAACCAGTGTTCGTGGAAAATTTGGAAAATTCAAAAATGCAATTTTTTGGAGTTTTTTGGAAAATTTTGTATGGGGCGCGCGCGAAAATCAAATCCGTATGCGCACCGTTCAATTAGCACCGAATTATCGAATCCAACGATATGTCACACTTGTAATTTTGAGGAAAATTTTTGAAATTTCTAATACCAATGTATGGGGAAAAGCACTTACCAAGTAACCTCGGTATGCTAATTTTGGACAAATCCTAAAATTTTTCAAAAAGTATGCGTCCGATTTTCGAAAACGGGGTGTCGCTGGACTCGTCTCGGCGAGACGGATCTAATGATGCCAAAAACAGAAAATATTTAGTGGAAAATTTATAAATTTTCAAAGAAAATGTTGTTTTTTGAATTTTGGAAATGCCGTAGCAAGTCCAAATACAGTCGGATGAGACCGAGAAGCGGCTCAATCGACGCGGGGCGACGGAATCTACTAGAATAAATTTAGTTTTGAACAACCAGTGTTCGTGGAAAATTTGGAAAATTCAAAAATGCAATTTTTTGGAGTTTTTTGGAAAATTTTGTATGGGGCGCGCGCGAAAATCAAATCCGTATGCGCACCGTTCAATTAGCACCGAATTATCGAATCCAACGATATGTCACACTTGTAATTTTGAGGAAAATTTTTGAAATTTCTAATACCAATGTATGGGGAAAAGCACTTACCAAGTAACCTCGGTATGCTAATTTTGGACAAATCCTAAAATTTTTCAAAAAGTATGCGTCCGATTTTCGAAAACGGGGTGTCGCTGGACTCGTCTCGGCGAGACGGATCTAATGATGCCAAAAACAGAAAATATTTAGTGGAAAATTTATAAATTTTCAAAGAAAATGTTGTTTTTTGAATTTTGGAAATGCCGTAGCAAGTCCAAATACAGTCGGATGAGACCGAGAAGCGGCTCAATCGACGCGGGGCGACGGAATCTACTAGAATAAATTTAGTTTTGAACAACCAGTGTTCGTGGAAAATTTGGAAAATTCAAAAATGCAATTTTTTGGAGTTTTTTGGAAAATTTTGTATGGGGCGCGCGCGAAAATCAAATCCGTATGCGCACCGTTCAATTAGCACCGAATTATCGAATCCAACGATATGTCACACTTGTAATTTTGAGGAAAATTTTTGAAATTTCTAATACCAATGTATGGGGAAAAGCACTTACCAAGTAACCTCGGTATGCTAATTTTGGACAAATCCTAAAATTTTTCAAAAAGTATGCGTCCGATTTTCGAAAACGGGGTGTCGCTGGACTCGTCTCGGCGAGACGGATCTAATGATGCCAAAAACAGAAAATATTTAGTGGAAAATTTATAAATTTTCAAAGAAAATGTTGTTTTTTGAATTTTGGAAATGCCGTAGCAAGTCCAAATACAGTCGGATGAGACCGAGAAGCGGCTCAATCGACGCGGGGCGACGGAATCTACTAGAATAAATTTAGTTTTGAACAACCAGTGTTCGTGGAAAATTTGGAAAATTCAAAAATGCAATTTTTTGGAGTTTTTTGGAAAATTTTGTATGGGGCGCGCGCGAAAATCAAATCCGTATGCGCACCGTTCAATTAGCACCGAATTATCGAATCCAACGATATGTCACACTTGTAATTTTGAGGAAAATTTTTGAAATTTCTAATACCAATGTATGGGGAAAAGCACTTACCAAGTAACCTCGGTATGCTAATTTTGGACAAATCCTAAAATTTTTCAAAAAGTATGCGTCCGATTTTCGAAAACGGGGTGTCGCTGGACTCGTCTCGGCGAGACGGATCTAATGATGCCAAAAACAGAAAATATTTAGTGGAAAATTTATAAATTTTCAAAGAAAATGTTGTTTTTTGAATTTTGGAAATGCCGTAGCAAGTCCAAATACAGTCGGATGAGACCGAGAAGCGGCTCAATCGACGCGGGGCGACGGAATCTACTAGAATAAATTTAGTTTTGAACAACCAGTGTTCGTGGAAAATTTGGAAAATTCAAAAATGCAATTTTTTGGAGTTTTTTGGAAAATTTTGTATGGGGCGCGCGCGAAAATCAAATCCGTATGCGCACCGTTCAATTAGCACCGAATTATCGAATCCAACGATATGTCACACTTGTAATTTTGAGGAAAATTTTTGAAATTTCTAATACCAATGTATGGGGAAAAGCACTTACCAAGTAACCTCGGTATGCTAATTTTGGACAAATCCTAAAATTTTTCAAAAAGTATGCGTCCGATTTTCGAAAACGGGGTGTCGCTGGACTCGTCTCGGCGAGACGGATCTAATGATGCCAAAAACAGAAAATATTTAGTGGAAAATTTATAAATTTTCAAAGAAAATGTTGTTTTTTGAATTTTGGAAATGCCGTAGCAAGTCCAAATACAGTCGGATGAGACCGAGAAGCGGCTCAATCGACGCGGGGCGACGGAATCTACTAGAATAAATTTAGTTTTGAACAACCAGTGTTCGTGGAAAATTTGGAAAATTCAAAAATGCAATTTTTTGGAGTTTTTTGGAAAATTTTGTATGGGGCGCGCGCGAAAATCAAATCCGTATGCGCACCGTTCAATTAGCACCGAATTATCGAATCCAACGATATGTCACACTTGTAATTTTGAGGAAAATTTTTGAAATTTCTAATACCAATGTATGGGGAAAAGCACTTACCAAGTAACCTCGGTATGCTAATTTTGGACAAATCCTAAAATTTTTCAAAAAGTATGCGTCCGATTTTCGAAAACGGTGGTGTCGCTGGACTCGTCTCGGCGAGACGGATCTAATGATGCCAAAAACAGAAAATATTTAGTGGAAAATTTATAAATTTTCAAAGAAAATGTTGTTTTTTGAATTTTGGAAATGCCGTAGCAAGTCCAAATACAGTCGGATGAGACCGAGAAGCGGCTCAATCGACGCGGGGCGACGGAATCTACTAGAATAAATTTAGTTTTGAACAACCAGTGTTCGTGGAAAATTTGGAAAATTCAAAAATGCAATTTTTTGGAGTTTTTTGGAAAATTTTGTATGGGGCGCGCGCGAAAATCAAATCCGTATGCGCACCGTTCAATTAGCACCGAATTATCGAATCCAACGATATGTCACACTTGTAATTTTGAGGAAAATTTTTGAAATTTCTAATACCAATGTATGGGGAAAAGCACTTACCAAGTAACCTCGGTATGCTAATTTTGGACAAATCCTAAAATTTTTCAAAAAGTATGCGTCCGATTTTCGAAAACGGGGTGTCGCTGGACTCGTCTCGGCGAGACGGATCTAATGATGCCAAAAACAGAAAATATTTAGTGGAAAATTTATAAATTTTCAAAGAAAATGTTGTTTTTTGAATTTTGGAAATGCCGTAGCAAGTCCAAATACAGTCGGATGAGACCGAGAAGCGGCTCAATCGACGCGGGGCGACGGAATCTACTAGAATAAATTTAGTTTTGAACAACCAGTGTTCGTGGAAAATTTGGAAAATTCAAAAATGCAATTTTTTGGAGTTTTTTGGAAAATTTTGTATGGGGCGCGCGCGAAAATCAAATCCGTATGCGCACCGTTCAATTAGCACCGAATTATCGAATCCAACGATATGTCACACTTGTAATTTTGAGGAAAATTTTTGAAATTTCTAATACCAATGTATGGGGAAAAGCACTTACCAAGTAACCTCGGTATGCTAATTTTGGACAAATCCTAAAATTTTTCAAAAAGTATGCGTCCGATTTTCGAAAACGGGGTGTCGCTGGACTCGTCTCGGCGAGACGGATCTAATGATGCCAAAAACAGAAAATATTTAGTGGAAAATTTATAAATTTTCAAAGAAAATGTTGTTTTTTGAATTTTGGAAATGCCGTAGCAAGTCCAAATACAGTCGGATGAGACCGAGAAGCGGCTCAATCGACGCGGGGCGACGGAATCTACTAGAATAAATTTAGTTTTGAACAACCAGTGTTCGTGGAAAATTTGGAAAATTCAAAAATGCAATTTTTTGGAGTTTTTTGGAAAATTTTGTATGGGGCGCGCGCGAAAATCAAATCCGTATGCGCACCGTTCAATTAGCACCGAATTATCGAATCCAACGATATGTCACACTTGTAATTTTGAGGAAAATTTTTGAAATTTCTAATACCAATGTATGGGGAAAAGCACTTACCAAGTAACCTCGGTATGCTAATTTTGGACAAATCCTAAAATTTTTCAAAAAGTATGCGTCCGATTTTCGAAAACGGGGTGTCGCTGGACTCGTCTCGGCGAGACGGATCTAATGATGCCAAAAACAGAAAATATTTAGTGGAAAATTTATAAATTTTCAAAGAAAATGTTGTTTTTTGAATTTTGGAAATGCCGTAGCAAGTCCAAATACAGTCGGATGAGACCGAGAAGCGGCTCAATCGACGCGGGGCGACGGAATCTACTAGAATAAATTTAGTTTTGAACAACCAGTGTTCGTGGAAAATTTGGAAAATTCAAAAATGCAATTTTTTGGAGTTTTTTGGAAAATTTTGTATGGGGCGCGCGCGAAAATCAAATCCGTATGCGCACCGTTCAATTAGCACCGAATTATCGAATCCAACGATATGTCACACTTGTAATTTTGAGGAAAATTTTTGAAATTTCTAATACCAATGTATGGGGAAAAGCACTTACCAAGTAACCTCGGTATGCTAATTTTGGACAAATCCTAAAATTTTTCAAAAAGTATGCGTCCGATTTTCGAAAACGGGGTGTCGCTGGACTCGTCTCGGCGAGACGGATCTAATGATGCCAAAAACAGAAAATATTTAGTGGAAAATTTATAAATTTTCAAAGAAAATGTTGTTTTTTGAATTTTGGAAATGCCGTAGCAAGTCCAAATACAGTCGGATGAGACCGAGAAGCGGCTCAATCGACGCGGGGCGACGGAATCTACTAGAATAAATTTAGTTTTGAACAACCAGTGTTCGTGGAAAATTTGGAAAATTCAAAAATGCAATTTTTTGGAGTTTTTTGGAAAATTTTGTATGGGGCGCGCGCGAAAATCAAATCCGTATGCGCACCGTTCAATTAGCACCGAATTATCGAATCCAACGATATGTCACACTTGTAATTTTGAGGAAAATTTTTGAAATTTCTAATACCAATGTATGGGGAAAAGCACTTACCAAGTAACCTCGGTATGCTAATTTTGGACAAATCCTAAAATTTTTCAAAAAGTATGCGTCCGATTTTCGAAAACGGGGTGTCGCTGGACTCGTCTCGGCGAGACGGATCTAATGATGCCAAAAACAGAAAATATTTAGTGGAAAATTTATAAATTTTCAAAGAAAATGTTGTTTTTTGAATTTTGGAAATGCCGTAGCAAGTCCAAATACAGTCGGATGAGACCGAGAAGCGGCTCAATCGACGCGGGGCGACGGAATCTACTAGAATAAATTTAGTTTTGAACAACCAGTGTTCGTGGAAAATTTGGAAAATTCAAAAATGCAATTTTTTGGAGTTTTTTGGAAAATTTTGTATGGGGCGCGCGCGAAAATCAAATCCGTATGCGCACCGTTCAATTAGCACCGAATTATCGAATCCAACGATATGTCACACTTGTAATTTTGAGGAAAATTTTTGAAATTTCTAATACCAATGTATGGGGAAAAGCACTTACCAAGTAACCTCGGTATGCTAATTTTGGACAAATCCTAAAATTTTTCAAAAAGTATGCGTCCGATTTTCGAAAACGGGGTGTCGCTGGACTCGTCTCGGCGAGACGGATCTAATGATGCCAAAAACAGAAAATATTTAGTGGAAAATTTATAAATTTTCAAAGAAAATGTTGTTTTTTGAATTTTGGAAATGCCGTAGCAAGTCCAAATACAGTCGGATGAGACCGAGAAGCGGCTCAATCGACGCGGGGCGACGGAATCTACTAGAATAAATTTAGTTTTGAACAACCAGTGTTCGTGGAAAATTTGGAAAATTCAAAAATGCAATTTTTTGGAGTTTTTTGGAAAATTTTGTATGGGGCGCGCGCGAAAATCAAATCCGTATGCGCACCGTTCAATTAGCACCGAATTATCGAATCCAACGATATGTCACACTTGTAATTTTGAGGAAAATTTTTGAAATTTCTAATACCAATGTATGGGGAAAAGCACTTACCAAGTAACCTCGGTATGCTAATTTTGGACAAATCCTAAAATTTTTCAAAAAGTATGCGTCCGATTTTCGAAAACGGGGTGTCGCTGGACTCGTCTCGGCGAGACGGATCTAATGATGCCAAAAACAGAAAATATTTAGTGGAAAATTTATAAATTTTCAAAGAAAATGTTGTTTTTTGAATTTTGGAAATGCCGTAGCAAGTCCAAATACAGTCGGATGAGACCGAGAAGCGGCTCAATCGACGCGGGGCGACGGAATCTACTAGAATAAATTTAGTTTTGAACAACCAGTGTTCGTGGAAAATTTGGAAAATTCAAAAATGCAATTTTTTGGAGTTTTTTGGAAAATTTTGTATGGGGCGCGCGCGAAAATCAAATCCGTATGCGCACCGTTCAATTAGCACCGAATTATCGAATCCAACGATATGTCACACTTGTAATTTTGAGGAAAATTTTTGAAATTTCTAATACCAATGTATGGGGAAAAGCACTTACCAAGTAACCTCGGTATGCTAATTTTGGACAAATCCTAAAATTTTTCAAAAAGTATGCGTCCGATTTTCGAAAACGGGGTGTCGCTGGACTCGTCTCGGCGAGACGGATCTAATGATGCCAAAAACAGAAAATATTTAGTGGAAAATTTATAAATTTTCAAAGAAAATGTTGTTTTTTGAATTTTGGAAATGCCGTAGCAAGTCCAAATACAGTCGGATGAGACCGAGAAGCGGCTCAATCGACGCGGGGCGACGGAATCTACTAGAATAAATTTAGTTTTGAACAACCAGTGTTCGTGGAAAATTTGGAAAATTCAAAAATGCAATTTTTTGGAGTTTTTTGGAAAATTTTGTATGGGGCGCGCGCGAAAATCAAATCCGTATGCGCACCGTTCAATTAGCACCGAATTATCGAATCCAACGATATGTCACACTTGTAATTTTGAGGAAAATTTTTGAAATTTCTAATACCAATGTATGGGGAAAAGCACTTACCAAGTAACCTCGGTATGCTAATTTTGGACAAATCCTAAAATTTTTCAAAAAGTATGCGTCCGATTTTCGAAAACGGGGTGTCGCTGGACTCGTCTCGGCGAGACGGATCTAATGATGCCAAAAACAGAAAATATTTAGTGGAAAATTTATAAATTTTCAAAGAAAATGTTGTTTTTTGAATTTTGGAAATGCCGTAGCAAGTCCAAATACAGTCGGATGAGACCGAGAAGCGGCTCAATCGACGCGGGGCGACGGAATCTACTAGAATAAATTTAGTTTTGAACAACCAGTGTTCGTGGAAAATTTGGAAAATTCAAAAATGCAATTTTTTGGAGTTTTTTGGAAAATTTTGTATGGGGCGCGCGCGAAAATCAAATCCGTATGCGCACCGTTCAATTAGCACCGAATTATCGAATCCAACGATATGTCACACTTGTAATTTTGAGGAAAATTTTTGAAATTTCTAATACCAATGTATGGGGAAAAGCACTTACCAAGTAACCTCGGTATGCTAATTTTGGACAAATCCTAAAATTTTTCAAAAAGTATGCGTCCGATTTTCGAAAACGGGGTGTCGCTGGACTCGTCTCGGCGAGACGGATCTAATGATGCCAAAAACAGAAAATATTTAGTGGAAAATTTATAAATTTTCAAAGAAAATGTTGTTTTTTGAATTTTGGAAATGCCGTAGCAAGTCCAAATACAGTCGGATGAGACCGAGAAGCGGCTCAATCGACGCGGGGCGACGGAATCTACTAGAATAAATTTAGTTTTGAACAACCAGTGTTCGTGGAAAATTTGGAAAATTCAAAAATGCAATTTTTTGGAGTTTTTTGGAAAATTTTGTATGGGGCGCGCGCGAAAATCAAATCCGTATGCGCACCGTTCAATTAGCACCGAATTATCGAATCCAACGATATGTCACACTTGTAATTTTGAGGAAAATTTTTGAAATTTCTAATACCAATGTATGGGGAAAAGCACTTACCAAGTAACCTCGGTATGCTAATTTTGGACAAATCCTAAAATTTTTCAAAAAGTATGCGTCCGATTTTCGAAAACGGGGTGTCGCTGGACTCGTCTCGGCGAGACGGATCTAATGATGCCAAAAACAGAAAATATTTAGTGGAAAATTTATAAATTTTCAAAGAAAATGTTGTTTTTTGAATTTTGGAAATGCCGTAGCAAGTCCAAATACAGTCGGATGAGACCGAGAAGCGGCTCAATCGACGCGGGGCGACGGAATCTACTAGAATAAATTTAGTTTTGAACAACCAGTGTTCGTGGAAAATTTGGAAAATTCAAAAATGCAATTTTTTGGAGTTTTTTGGAAAATTTTGTATGGGGCGCGCGCGAAAATCAAATCCGTATGCGCACCGTTCAATTAGCACCGAATTATCGAATCCAACGATATGTCACACTTGTAATTTTGAGGAAAATTTTTGAAATTTCTAATACCAATGTATGGGGAAAAGCACTTACCAAGTAACCTCGGTATGCTAATTTTGGACAAATCCTAAAATTTTTCAAAAAGTATGCGTCCGATTTTCGAAAACGGGGTGTCGCTGGACTCGTCTCGGCGAGACGGATCTAATGATGCCAAAAACAGAAAATATTTAGTGGAAAATTTATAAATTTTCAAAGAAAATGTTGTTTTTTGAATTTTGGAAATGCCGTAGCAAGTCCAAATACAGTCGGATGAGACCGAGAAGCGGCTCAATCGACGCGGGGCGACGGAATCTACTAGAATAAATTTAGTTTTGAACAACCAGTGTTCGTGGAAAATTTGGAAAATTCAAAAATGCAATTTTTTGGAGTTTTTTGGAAAATTTTGTATGGGGCGCGCGCGAAAATCAAATCCGTATGCGCACCGTTCAATTAGCACCGAATTATCGAATCCAACGATATGTCACACTTGTAATTTTGAGGAAAATTTTTGAAATTTCTAATACCAATGTATGGGGAAAAGCACTTACCAAGTAACCTCGGTATGCTAATTTTGGACAAATCCTAAAATTTTTCAAAAAGTATGCGTCCGATTTTCGAAAACGGGGTGTCGCTGGACTCGTCTCGGCGAGACGGATCTAATGATGCCAAAAACAGAAAATATTTAGTGGAAAATTTATAAATTTTCAAAGAAAATGTTGTTTTTTGAATTTTGGAAATGCCGTAGCAAGTCCAAATACAGTCGGATGAGACCGAGAAGCGGCTCAATCGACGCGGGGCGACGGAATCTACTAGAATAAATTTAGTTTTGAACAACCAGTGTTCGTGGAAAATTTGGAAAATTCAAAAATGCAATTTTTTGGAGTTTTTTGGAAAATTTTGTATGGGGCGCGCGCGAAAATCAAATCCGTATGCGCACCGTTCAATTAGCACCGAATTATCGAATCCAACGATATGTCACACTTGTAATTTTGAGGAAAATTTTTGAAATTTCTAATACCAATGTATGGGGAAAAGCACTTACCAAGTAACCTCGGTATGCTAATTTTGGACAAATCCTAAAATTTTTCAAAAAGTATGCGTCCGATTTTCGAAAACGGGGTGTCGCTGGACTCGTCTCGGCGAGACGGATCTAATGATGCCAAAAACAGAAAATATTTAGTGGAAAATTTATAAATTTTCAAAGAAAATGTTGTTTTTTGAATTTTGGAAATGCCGTAGCAAGTCCAAATACAGTCGGATGAGACCGAGAAGCGGCTCAATCGACGCGGGGCGACGGAATCTACTAGAATAAATTTAGTTTTGAACAACCAGTGTTCGTGGAAAATTTGGAAAATTCAAAAATGCAATTTTTTGGAGTTTTTTGGAAAATTTTGTATGGGGCGCGCGCGAAAATCAAATCCGTATGCGCACCGTTCAATTAGCACCGAATTATCGAATCCAACGATATGTCACACTTGTAATTTTGAGGAAAATTTTTGAAATTTCTAATACCAATGTATGGGGAAAAGCACTTACCAAGTAACCTCGGTATGCTAATTTTGGACAAATCCTAAAATTTTTCAAAAAGTATGCGTCCGATTTTCGAAAACGGGGTGTCGCTGGACTCGTCTCGGCGAGACGGATCTAATGATGCCAAAAACAGAAAATATTTAGTGGAAAATTTATAAATTTTCAAAGAAAATGTTGTTTTTTGAATTTTGGAAATGCCGTAGCAAGTCCAAATACAGTCGGATGAGACCGAGAAGCGGCTCAATCGACGCGGGGCGACGGAATCTACTAGAATAAATTTAGTTTTGAACAACCAGTGTTCGTGGAAAATTTGGAAAATTCAAAAATGCAATTTTTTGGAGTTTTTTGGAAAATTTTGTATGGGGCGCGCGCGAAAATCAAATCCGTATGCGCACCGTTCAATTAGCACCGAATTATCGAATCCAACGATATGTCACACTTGTAATTTTGAGGAAAATTTTTGAAATTTCTAATACCAATGTATGGGGAAAAGCACTTACCAAGTAACCTCGGTATGCTAATTTTGGACAAATCCTAAAATTTTTCAAAAAGTATGCGTCCGATTTTCGAAAACGGGGTGTCGCTGGACTCGTCTCGGCGAGACGGATCTAATGATGCCAAAAACAGAAAATATTTAGTGGAAAATTTATAAATTTTCAAAGAAAATGTTGTTTTTTGAATTTTGGAAATGCCGTAGCAAGTCCAAATACAGTCGGATGAGACCGAGAAGCGGCTCAATCGACGCGGGGCGACGGAATCTACTAGAATAAATTTAGTTTTGAACAACCAGTGTTCGTGGAAAATTTGGAAAATTCAAAAATGCAATTTTTTGGAGTTTTTTGGAAAATTTTGTATGGGGCGCGCGCGAAAATCAAATCCGTATGCGCACCGTTCAATTAGCACCGAATTATCGAATCCAACGATATGTCACACTTGTAATTTTGAGGAAAATTTTTGAAATTTCTAATACCAATGTATGGGGAAAAGCACTTACCAAGTAACCTCGGTATGCTAATTTTGGACAAATCCTAAAATTTTTCAAAAAGTATGCGTCCGATTTTCGAAAACGGGGTGTCGCTGGACTCGTCTCGGCGAGACGGATCTAATGATGCCAAAAACAGAAAATATTTAGTGGAAAATTTATAAATTTTCAAAGAAAATGTTGTTTTTTGAATTTTGGAAATGCCGTAGCAAGTCCAAATACAGTCGGATGAGACCGAGAAGCGGCTCAATCGACGCGGGGCGACGGAATCTACTAGAATAAATTTAGTTTTGAACAACCAGTGTTCGTGGAAAATTTGGAAAATTCAAAAATGCAATTTTTTGGAGTTTTTTGGAAAATTTTGTATGGGGCGCGCGCGAAAATCAAATCCGTATGCGCACCGTTCAATTAGCACCGAATTATCGAATCCAACGATATGTCACACTTGTAATTTTGAGGAAAATTTTTGAAATTTCTAATACCAATGTATGGGGAAAAGCACTTACCAAGTAACCTCGGTATGCTAATTTTGGACAAATCCTAAAATTTTTCAAAAAGTATGCGTCCGATTTTCGAAAACGGGGTGTCGCTGGACTCGTCTCGGCGAGACGGATCTAATGATGCCAAAAACAGAAAATATTTAGTGGAAAATTTATAAATTTTCAAAGAAAATGTTGTTTTTTGAATTTTGGAAATGCCGTAGCAAGTCCAAATACAGTCGGATGAGACCGAGAAGCGGCTCAATCGACGCGGGGCGACGGAATCTACTAGAATAAATTTAGTTTTGAACAACCAGTGTTCGTGGAAAATTTGGAAAATTCAAAAATGCAATTTTTTGGAGTTTTTTGGAAAATTTTGTATGGGGCGCGCGCGAAAATCAAATCCGTATGCGCACCGTTCAATTAGCACCGAATTATCGAATCCAACGATATGTCACACTTGTAATTTTGAGGAAAATTTTTGAAATTTCTAATACCAATGTATGGGGAAAAGCACTTACCAAGTAACCTCGGTATGCTAATTTTGGACAAATCCTAAAATTTTTCAAAAAGTATGCGTCCGATTTTCGAAAACGGGGTGTCGCTGGACTCGTCTCGGCGAGACGGATCTAATGATGCCAAAAACAGAAAATATTTAGTGGAAAATTTATAAATTTTCAAAGAAAATGTTGTTTTTTGAATTTTGGAAATGCCGTAGCAAGTCCAAATACAGTCGGATGAGACCGAGAAGCGGCTCAATCGACGCGGGGCGACGGAATCTACTAGAATAAATTTAGTTTTGAACAACCAGTGTTCGTGGAAAATTTGGAAAATTCAAAAATGCAATTTTTTGGAGTTTTTTGGAAAATTTTGTATGGGGCGCGCGCGAAAATCAAATCCGTATGCGCACCGTTCAATTAGCACCGAATTATCGAATCCAACGATATGTCACACTTGTAATTTTGAGGAAAATTTTTGAAATTTCTAATACCAATGTATGGGGAAAAGCACTTACCAAGTAACCTCGGTATGCTAATTTTGGACAAATCCTAAAATTTTTCAAAAAGTATGCGTCCGATTTTCGAAAACGGGGTGTCGCTGGACTCGTCTCGGCGAGACGGATCTAATGATGCCAAAAACAGAAAATATTTAGTGGAAAATTTATAAATTTTCAAAGAAAATGTTGTTTTTTGAATTTTGGAAATGCCGTAGCAAGTCCAAATACAGTCGGATGAGACCGAGAAGCGGCTCAATCGACGCGGGGCGACGGAATCTACTAGAATAAATTTAGTTTTGAACAACCAGTGTTCGTGGAAAATTTGGAAAATTCAAAAATGCAATTTTTTGGAGTTTTTTGGAAAATTTTGTATGGGGCGCGCGCGAAAATCAAATCCGTATGCGCACCGTTCAATTAGCACCGAATTATCGAATCCAACGATATGTCACACTTGTAATTTTGAGGAAAATTTTTGAAATTTCTAATACCAATGTATGGGGAAAAGCACTTACCAAGTAACCTCGGTATGCTAATTTTGGACAAATCCTAAAATTTTTCAAAAAGTATGCGTCCGATTTTCGAAAACGGGGTGTCGCTGGACTCGTCTCGGCGAGACGGATCTAATGATGCCAAAAACAGAAAATATTTAGTGGAAAATTTATAAATTTTCAAAGAAAATGTTGTTTTTTGAATTTTGGAAATGCCGTAGCAAGTCCAAATACAGTCGGATGAGACCGAGAAGCGGCTCAATCGACGCGGGGCGACGGAATCTACTAGAATAAATTTAGTTTTGAACAACCAGTGTTCGTGGAAAATTTGGAAAATTCAAAAATGCAATTTTTTGGAGTTTTTTGGAAAATTTTGTATGGGGCGCGCGCGAAAATCAAATCCGTATGCGCACCGTTCAATTAGCACCGAATTATCGAATCCAACGATATGTCACACTTGTAATTTTGAGGAAAATTTTTGAAATTTCTAATACCAATGTATGGGGAAAAGCACTTACCAAGTAACCTCGGTATGCTAATTTTGGACAAATCCTAAAATTTTTCAAAAAGTATGCGTCCGATTTTCGAAAACGGGGTGTCGCTGGACTCGTCTCGGCGAGACGGATCTAATGATGCCAAAAACAGAAAATATTTAGTGGAAAATTTATAAATTTTCAAAGAAAATGTTGTTTTTTGAATTTTGGAAATGCCGTAGCAAGTCCAAATACAGTCGGATGAGACCGAGAAGCGGCTCAATCGACGCGGGGCGACGGAATCTACTAGAATAAATTTAGTTTTGAACAACCAGTGTTCGTGGAAAATTTGGAAAATTCAAAAATGCAATTTTTTGGAGTTTTTTGGAAAATTTTGTATGGGGCGCGCGCGAAAATCAAATCCGTATGCGCACCGTTCAATTAGCACCGAATTATCGAATCCAACGATATGTCACACTTGTAATTTTGAGGAAAATTTTTGAAATTTCTAATACCAATGTATGGGGAAAAGCACTTACCAAGTAACCTCGGTATGCTAATTTTGGACAAATCCTAAAATTTTTCAAAAAGTATGCGTCCGATTTTCGAAAACGGGGTGTCGCTGGACTCGTCTCGGCGAGACGGATCTAATGATGCCAAAAACAGAAAATATTTAGTGGAAAATTTATAAATTTTCAAAGAAAATGTTGTTTTTTGAATTTTGGAAATGCCGTAGCAAGTCCAAATACAGTCGGATGAGACCGAGAAGCGGCTCAATCGACGCGGGGCGACGGAATCTACTAGAATAAATTTAGTTTTGAACAACCAGTGTTCGTGGAAAATTTGGAAAATTCAAAAATGCAATTTTTTGGAGTTTTTTGGAAAATTTTGTATGGGGCGCGCGCGAAAATCAAATCCGTATGCGCACCGTTCAATTAGCACCGAATTATCGAATCCAACGATATGTCACACTTGTAATTTTGAGGAAAATTTTTGAAATTTCTAATACCAATGTATGGGGAAAAGCACTTACCAAGTAACCTCGGTATGCTAATTTTGGACAAATCCTAAAATTTTTCAAAAAGTATGCGTCCGATTTTCGAAAACGGGGTGTCGCTGGACTCGTCTCGGCGAGACGGATCTAATGATGCCAAAAACAGAAAATATTTAGTGGAAAATTTATAAATTTTCAAAGAAAATGTTGTTTTTTGAATTTTGGAAATGCCGTAGCAAGTCCAAATACAGTCGGATGAGACCGAGAAGCGGCTCAATCGACGCGGGGCGACGGAATCTACTAGAATAAATTTAGTTTTGAACAACCAGTGTTCGTGGAAAATTTGGAAAATTCAAAAATGCAATTTTTTGGAGTTTTTTGGAAAATTTTGTATGGGGCGCGCGCGAAAATCAAATCCGTATGCGCACCGTTCAATTAGCACCGAATTATCGAATCCAACGATATGTCACACTTGTAATTTTGAGGAAAATTTTTGAAATTTCTAATACCAATGTATGGGGAAAAGCACTTACCAAGTAACCTCGGTATGCTAATTTTGGACAAATCCTAAAATTTTTCAAAAAGTATGCGTCCGATTTTCGAAAACGGGGTGTCGCTGGACTCGTCTCGGCGAGACGGATCTAATGATGCCAAAAACAGAAAATATTTAGTGGAAAATTTATAAATTTTCAAAGAAAATGTTGTTTTTTGAATTTTGGAAATGCCGTAGCAAGTCCAAATACAGTCGGATGAGACCGAGAAGCGGCTCAATCGACGCGGGGCGACGGAATCTACTAGAATAAATTTAGTTTTGAACAACCAGTGTTCGTGGAAAATTTGGAAAATTCAAAAATGCAATTTTTTGGAGTTTTTTGGAAAATTTTGTATGGGGCGCGCGCGAAAATCAAATCCGTATGCGCACCGTTCAATTAGCACCGAATTATCGAATCCAACGATATGTCACACTTGTAATTTTGAGGAAAATTTTTGAAATTTCTAATACCAATGTATGGGGAAAAGCACTTACCAAGTAACCTCGGTATGCTAATTTTGGACAAATCCTAAAATTTTTCAAAAAGTATGCGTCCGATTTTCGAAAACGGGGTGTCGCTGGACTCGTCTCGGCGAGACGGATCTAATGATGCCAAAAACAGAAAATATTTAGTGGAAAATTTATAAATTTTCAAAGAAAATGTTGTTTTTTGAATTTTGGAAATGCCGTAGCAAGTCCAAATACAGTCGGATGAGACCGAGAAGCGGCTCAATCGACGCGGGGCGACGGAATCTACTAGAATAAATTTAGTTTTGAACAACCAGTGTTCGTGGAAAATTTGGAAAATTCAAAAATGCAATTTTTTGGAGTTTTTTGGAAAATTTTGTATGGGGCGCGCGCGAAAATCAAATCCGTATGCGCACCGTTCAATTAGCACCGAATTATCGAATCCAACGATATGTCACACTTGTAATTTTGAGGAAAATTTTTGAAATTTCTAATACCAATGTATGGGGAAAAGCACTTACCAAGTAACCTCGGTATGCTAATTTTGGACAAATCCTAAAATTTTTCAAAAAGTATGCGTCCGATTTTCGAAAACGGGGTGTCGCTGGACTCGTCTCGGCGAGACGGATCTAATGATGCCAAAAACAGAAAATATTTAGTGGAAAATTTATAAATTTTCAAAGAAAATGTTGTTTTTTGAATTTTGGAAATGCCGTAGCAAGTCCAAATACAGTCGGATGAGACCGAGAAGCGGCTCAATCGACGCGGGGCGACGGAATCTACTAGAATAAATTTAGTTTTGAACAACCAGTGTTCGTGGAAAATTTGGAAAATTCAAAAATGCAATTTTTTGGAGTTTTTTGGAAAATTTTGTATGGGGCGCGCGCGAAAATCAAATCCGTATGCGCACCGTTCAATTAGCACCGAATTATCGAATCCAACGATATGTCACACTTGTAATTTTGAGGAAAATTTTTGAAATTTCTAATACCAATGTATGGGGAAAAGCACTTACCAAGTAACCTCGGTATGCTAATTTTGGACAAATCCTAAAATTTTTCAAAAAGTATGCGTCCGATTTTCGAAAACGGGGTGTCGCTGGACTCGTCTCGGCGAGACGGATCTAATGATGCCAAAAACAGAAAATATTTAGTGGAAAATTTATAAATTTTCAAAGAAAATGTTGTTTTTTGAATTTTGGAAATGCCGTAGCAAGTCCAAATACAGTCGGATGAGACCGAGAAGCGGCTCAATCGACGCGGGGCGACGGAATCTACTAGAATAAATTTAGTTTTGAACAACCAGTGTTCGTGGAAAATTTGGAAAATTCAAAAATGCAATTTTTTGGAGTTTTTTGGAAAATTTTGTATGGGGCGCGCGCGAAAATCAAATCCGTATGCGCACCGTTCAATTAGCACCGAATTATCGAATCCAACGATATGTCACACTTGTAATTTTGAGGAAAATTTTTGAAATTTCTAATACCAATGTATGGGGAAAAGCACTTACCAAGTAACCTCGGTATGCTAATTTTGGACAAATCCTAAAATTTTTCAAAAAGTATGCGTCCGATTTTCGAAAACGGGGTGTCGCTGGACTCGTCTCGGCGAGACGGATCTAATGATGCCAAAAACAGAAAATATTTAGTGGAAAATTTATAAATTTTCAAAGAAAATGTTGTTTTTTGAATTTTGGAAATGCCGTAGCAAGTCCAAATACAGTCGGATGAGACCGAGAAGCGGCTCAATCGACGCGGGGCGACGGAATCTACTAGAATAAATTTAGTTTTGAACAACCAGTGTTCGTGGAAAATTTGGAAAATTCAAAAATGCAATTTTTTGGAGTTTTTTGGAAAATTTTGTATGGGGCGCGCGCGAAAATCAAATCCGTATGCGCACCGTTCAATTAGCACCGAATTATCGAATCCAACGATATGTCACACTTGTAATTTTGAGGAAAATTTTTGAAATTTCTAATACCAATGTATGGGGAAAAGCACTTACCAAGTAACCTCGGTATGCTAATTTTGGACAAATCCTAAAATTTTTCAAAAAGTATGCGTCCGATTTTCGAAAACGGGGTGTCGCTGGACTCGTCTCGGCGAGACGGATCTAATGATGCCAAAACAGAAAATATTTAGTGGAAAATTTATAAATTTTCAAAGAAAATGTTGTTTTTTGAATTTTGGAAATGCCGTAGCAAGTCCAAATACAGTCGGATGAGACCGAGAAGCGGCTCAATCGACGCGGGGCGACGGAATCTACTAGAATAAATTTAGTTTTGAACAACCAGTGTTCGTGGAAAATTTGGAAAATTCAAAAATGCAATTTTTTGGAGTTTTTTGGAAAATTTTGTATGGGGCGCGCGCGAAAATCAAATCCGTATGCGCACCGTTCAATTAGCACCGAATTATCGAATCCAACGATATGTCACACTTGTAATTTTGAGGAAAATTTTTGAAATTTCTAATACCAATGTATGGGGAAAAGCACTTACCAAGTAACCTCGGTATGCTAATTTTGGACAAATCCTAAAATTTTCAAAAAGTATGCGTCCGATTTTCGAAAACGGGGTGTCGCTGGACTCGTCTCGGCGAGACGGATCTAATGATGCCAAAAACAGAAAATATTTAGTGGAAAATTTATAAATTTTCAAAGAAAATGTTGTTTTTTGAATTTTGGAAATGCCGTAGCAAGTCCAAATACAGTCGGATGAGACCGAGAAGCGGCTCAATCGACGCGGGGCGACGGAATCTACTAGAATAAATTTAGTTTTGAACAACCAGTGTTCGTGGAAAATTTGGAAAATTCAAAAATGCAATTTTTTGGAGTTTTTTGGAAAATTTTGTATGGGGCGCGCGCGAAAATCAAATCCGTATGCGCACCGTTCAATTAGCACCGAATTATCGAATCCAACGATATGTCACACTTGTAATTTTGAGGAAAATTTTTGAAATTTCTAATACCAATGTATGGGGAAAAGCACTTACCAAGTAACCTCGGTATGCTAATTTTGGACAAATCCTAAAATTTTTCAAAAAGTATGCGTCCGATTTTCGAAAACGGGGTGTCGCTGGACTCGTCTCGGCGAGACGGATCTAATGATGCCAAAAACAGAAAATATTTAGTGGAAAATTTATAAATTTTCAAAGAAAATGTTGTTTTTTGAATTTTGGAAATGCCGTAGCAAGTCCAAATACAGTCGGATGAGGACCGAGAAGCGGCTCAATCGACGCGGGGCGACGGAATCTACTAGAATAAATTTAGTTTTGAACAACCAGTGTTCGTGGAAAATTTGGAAAATTCAAAAATGCAATTTTTTGGAGTTTTTTGGAAAATTTTGTATGGGGCGCGCGCGAAAATCAAATCCGTATGCGCACCGTTCAATTAGCACCGAATTATCGAATCCAACGATATGTCACACTTGTAATTTTGAGGAAAATTTTTGAAATTTCTAATACCAATGTATGGGGAAAAGCACTTACCAAGTAACCTCGGTATGCTAATTTTGGACAAATCCTAAAATTTTTCAAAAAGTATGCGTCCGATTTTCGAAAACGGGGTGTCGCTGGACTCGTCTCGGCGAGACGGATCTAATGATGCCAAAAACAGAAAATATTTAGTGGAAAATTTATAAATTTTCAAAGAAAATGTTGTTTTTTGAATTTTGGAAATGCCGTAGCAAGTCCAAATACAGTCGGATGAGACCGAGAAGCGGCTCAATCGACGCGGGGCGACGGAATCTACTAGAATAAATTTAGTTTTGAACAACCAGTGTTCGTGGAAAATTTGGAAAATTCAAAAATGCAATTTTTTGGAGTTTTTTGGAAAATTTTGTATGGGGCGCGCGCGAAAATCAAATCCGTATGCGCACCGTTCAATTAGCACCGAATTATCGAATCCAACGATATGTCACACTTGTAATTTTGAGGAAAATTTTTGAAATTTCTAATACCAATGTATGGGGAAAAGCACTTACCAAGTAACCTCGGTATGCTAATTTTGGACAAATCCTAAAATTTTTCAAAAAGTATGCGTCCGATTTTCGAAAACGGGGTGTCGCTGGACTCGTCTCGGCGAGACGGATCTAATGATGCCAAAAACAGAAAATATTTAGTGGAAAATTTATAAATTTTCAAAGAAAATGTTGTTTTTTGAATTTTGGAAATGCCGTAGCAAGTCCAAATACAGTCGGATGAGACCGAGAAGCGGCTCAATCGACGCGGGGCGACGGAATCTACTAGAATAAATTTAGTTTTGAACAACCAGTGTTCGTGGAAAATTTGGAAAATTCAAAAATGCAATTTTTTGGAGTTTTTTGGAAAATTTTGTATGGGGCGCGCGCGAAAATCAAATCCGTATGCGCACCGTTCAATTAGCACCGAATTATCGAATCCAACGATATGTCACACTTGTAATTTTGAGGAAAATTTTTGAAATTTCTAATACCAATGTATGGGGAAAAGCACTTACCAAGTAACCTCGGTATGCTAATTTTGGACAAATCCTAAAATTTTTCAAAAAGTATGCGTCCGATTTTCGAAAACGGGGTGTCGCTGGACTCGTCTCGGCGAGACGGATCTAATGATGCCAAAAACAGAAAATATTTAGTGGAAAATTTATAAATTTTCAAAGAAAATGTTGTTTTTTGAATTTTGGAAATGCCGTAGCAAGTCCAAATACAGTCGGATGAGACCGAGAAGCGGCTCAATCGACGCGGGGCGACGGAATCTACTAGAATAAATTTAGTTTTGAACAACCAGTGTTCGTGGAAAATTTGGAAAATTCAAAAATGCAATTTTTTGGAGTTTTTTGGAAAATTTTGTATGGGGCGCGCGGCGAAAATCAAATCCGTATGCGCACCGTTCAATTAGCACCGAATTATCGAATCCAACGATATGTCACACTTGTAATTTTGAGGAAAATTTTTGAAATTTCTAATACCAATGTATGGGGAAAAGCACTTACCAAGTAACCTCGGTATGCTAATTTTGGACAAATCCTAAAATTTTTCAAAAAGTATGCGTCCGATTTTCGAAAACGGGGTGTCGCTGGACTCGTCTCGGCGAGACGGATCTAATGATGCCAAAAACAGAAAATATTTAGTGGAAAATTTATAAATTTTCAAAGAAAATGTTGTTTTTTGAATTTTGGAAATGCCGTAGCAAGTCCAAATACAGTCGGATGAGACCGAGAAGCGGCTCAATCGACGCGGGGCGACGGAATCTACTAGAATAAATTTAGTTTTGAACAACCAGTGTTCGTGGAAAATTTGGAAAATTCAAAAATGCAATTTTTTGGAGTTTTTTGGAAAATTTTGTATGGGGCGCGCGCGAAAATCAAATCCGTATGCGCACCGTTCAATTAGCACCGAATTATCGAATCCAACGATATGTCACACTTGTAATTTTGAGGAAAATTTTTGAAATTTCTAATACCAATGTATGGGGAAAAGCACTTACCAAGTAACCTCGGTATGCTAATTTTGGACAAATCCTAAAATTTTTCAAAAAGTATGCGTCCGATTTTCGAAAACGGGGTGTCGCTGGACTCGTCTCGGCGAGACGGATCTAATGATGCCAAAAACAGAAAATATTTAGTGGAAAATTTATAAATTTTCAAAGAAAATGTTGTTTTTTGAATTTGGAAATGCCGTAGCAAGTCCAAATACAGTCGGATGAGACCGAGAAGCGGCTCAATCGACGCGGGGCGACGGAATCTACTAGAATAAATTTAGTTTTGAACAACCAGTGTTCGTGGAAAATTTGGAAAATTCAAAAATGCAATTTTTTGGAGTTTTTTGGAAAATTTTGTATGGGGCGCGCGCGAAAATCAAATCCGTATGCGCACCGTTCAATTAGCACCGAATTATCGAATCCAACGATATGTCACACTTGTAATTTTGAGGAAAATTTTTGAAATTTCTAATACCAATGTATGGGGAAAAGCACTTACCAAGTAACCTCGGTATGCTAATTTTGGACAAATCCTAAAATTTTTCAAAAAGTATGCGTCCGATTTTCGAAAACGGGGTGTCGCTGGACTCGTCTCGGCGAGACGGATCTAATGATGCCAAAAACAGAAAATATTTAGTGGAAAATTTATAAATTTTCAAAGAAAATGTTGTTTTTGAATTTTGGAAATGCCGTAGCAAGTCCAAATACAGTCGGATGAGACCGAGAAGCGGCTCAATCGACGCGGGGCGACGGAATCTACTAGAATAAATTTAGTTTTGAACAACCAGTGTTCGTGGAAAATTTGGAAAATTCAAAAATGCAATTTTTTGGAGTTTTTTGGAAAATTTTGTATGGGGCGCGCGCGAAAATCAAATCCGTATGCGCACCGTTCAATTAGCACCGAATTATCGAATCCAACGATATGTCACACTTGTAATTTTGAGGAAAATTTTTGAAATTTCTAATACCAATGTATGGGGAAAAGCACTTACCAAGTAACCTCGGTATGCTAATTTTGGACAAATCCTAAAATTTTCAAAAAGTATGCGTCCGATTTTCGAAAACGGGGTGTCGCTGGACTCGTCTCGGCGAGACGGATCTAATGATGCCAAAAACAGAAAATATTTAGTGGAAAATTTATAAATTTTCAAAGAAAATGTTGTTTTTTGAATTTTGGAAATGCCGTAGCAAGTCCCAAATACAGTCGGATGAGACCGAGAAGCGGCTCAATCGACGCGGGGCGACGGAATCTACTAGAATAAATTTAGTTTTGAACAACCAGTGTTCGTGGAAAATTTGGAAAATTCAAAAATGCAATTTTTTGGAGTTTTTTGGAAAATTTTGTATGGGGCGCGCGCGAAAATCAAATCCGTATGCGCACCGTTCAATTAGCACCGAATTATCGAATCCAACGATATGTCACACTTGTAAATTTGAGGAAAATTTTTGAAATTTCTAATACCAATGTATGGGGAAAAGCACTTACCAAGTAACCTCGGTATGCTAATTTTGGACAAATCCTAAAATTTTTCAAAAAGTATGCGTCCGATTTTCGAAAACGGGGTGTCGCTGGACTCGTCTCGGCGAGACGGATCTAATGATGCCAAAAACAGAAAATATTTAGTGGAAAATTTATAAATTTTCAAAGAAAATGTTGTTTTTTGAATTTTGGAAATGCCGTAGCAAGTCCAAATACAGTCGGATGAGACCGAGAAGCGGCTCAATCGACGCGGGGCGACGGAATCTACTAGAATAAATTTAGTTTTGAACAACCATGTTCGTGGAAAATTTGGAAAATTCAAAAATGCAATTTTTTGGAGTTTTTTGGAAAATTTTGTATGGGGGCGCGCGCGAAAATCAAATCCGTATGCGCACCGTTCAATAGCACCGAATTATCGAATCCAACGATATGTCACACTTGTAATTTTGAGGAAAATTTTTGAAATTTCTAATACCAATGTATGGGGAAAAGCACTTACCAAGTAACCTCGGTATGCTAATTTTGGACAAATCCTAAAATTTTTCAAAAAGTATGCGTCCGATTTTCGAAAACGGGGTGTCGCTGGACTCGTCTCGGCGAGACGGATCTAATGATGCCAAAAACAGAAAATATTTAGTGGAAAATTTATAAATGTTCAAAGAAATGTTGTTTTTTTGAATTTTGGAAATGCCGTAGCAAGTCCAAATACAGTCGGATGAGACCGAGAAGCGGCTCAATCGACGCGGGGCGACGGAATCTACTAGAATAAATTTAGTTTTGAACAACCAGTGTTCGTGGAAAATTTGAAAATTCAAAATTGCAATTTTTGGAGTTTTTTGGAAAATTTTGTATGGGGCGCGCGCGAAAATCAAATCCGTATGCGCACCGTTCAATTAGCACCGAATTATCGAATCAACGATATGTCACACTTGTAATTTTGAGGAAAATTTTTGAAATTTCTAATACCAATGTATGGGGAAAAGCACTTACCAAGTAACCTCGGTATGCTAATTTTGGACAAATCCTAAAATTTTCAAAAAGTATGCGTCCGATTTCGAAAACGGGGTGTCGCTGGACTCGTCTCGGCGAGACGGATCTAATGATGCCAAAAACAGAAAATATTTAGTGGAAAATTTATAAATTTTCAAGAAAATGTTGTTTTTTTGATTTTGGAAATGCGTAGCAAGTCCAAATACAGTCGGATGAGACCGAGAAGCGGCTCAATCGACGCGGGGCGACGGAATCTACTAGAATAAATTTAGTTTTGAACAACCAGTGTTCGTGGAAAATTTGGAAAATTCAAAAATGCAATTTTTGGAGTTTTTTGGAAAATTTTGTATGGGGCGCGCGCGAAAATCAAATCCGTATGCGCACCGTTCAATTAGCACCGAATTATCGAATCCAACGATATGTCACACTTGTAATTTTGAGGAAAATTTTTGAAATTTCTAATACCAATGTATGGGGAAAAGCACTTACCAAGTAACCTCGGTATGCTAATTTTGGACAAATCCTAAAATTTTTCAAAAAGTATGCGTCCGATTTTCGAAAACGGGGTGTCGCTGGACTCGTCTCGGCGAGACGGATCTAATGATGCCAAAAACAGAAAATATTTAGTGGAAAATTTATAAATTTTCAAAGAAAATGTTGTTTTTTGAATTTTGGAAATGCCGTAGCAAGTCCAAATACAGTCGGATGAGACCGAGAAGCGGCTCAATCGACGCGGGGCGACGGAATCTACTAGAATAAATTTAGTTTTGAACAACCAGTGTTCGTGGAAAATTTGGAAAATTCAAAAAATGCAATTTTTTGGAGTTTTTGGAAAATTTTGTATGGGGCGCGCGCGAAAATCAAATCCGTATGCGCACCGTTCAATTAGCACCGAATTATCGAATCCAACGATATGTCACACTTGTAATTTTGAGGAAAATTTTTGAAATTTCTAATACCAATGTATGGGGAAAAGCACTTACCAAGTAACCTCGGTATGCTAATTTTGGACAAATCCTAAAATTTTTCAAAAAGTATGCGTCCGATTTTCGAAAACGGGGTGTCGCTGGACTCGTCTCGGCGAGACGGATCTAATGATGCCAAAAACAGAAAATATTAGTGGAAAATTTATAAATTTTCAAAGAAAATGTTGTTTTTTGAATTTTGGAAATGCCGTAGCAAGTCCAAATACAGTCGGATGAGACCGAGAAGCGGCTCAATCGACGCGGGGCGACGGAATCTACTAGAATAAATTTAGTTTTGAACAACCAGTGTTCGTGGAAAATTTGGAAAATTCAAAAATGCAATTTTTTGGAGTTTTTTGGAAAATTTTGTATGGGGCGCGCGCGAAAATCAAATCCGTATGCGCACCGTTCAATTAGCACCGAATTATCGAATCCAACGATATGTCACACTTGTAATTTTGAGGAAAATTTTTGAAATTTCTATACCAATGTATGGGGAAAAGCACTTACCAAGTAACCTCGGTATGCTAATTTTGGACAAATCCTAAAATTTTTCAAAAGTATGCGTCCGATTTTCGAAAACGGGGTGTCGCTGGACTCGTCTCGGCGAGACGGATCTAATGATGCCAAAAACAGAAAATATTTAGTGGAAAATTTATAAATTTTCAAAGAAAATGTTGTTTTTTGAATTTTGGAAATGCGTAGCAAGTCCAAATACAGTCGGATGAGACCGAGAAGCGGCTCAATCGACGCGGGGCGACGGAATCTACTAGAATAAATTTAGTTTTGAACAACCAGTGTTCGTGGAAATTTGGGAAAATTCAAAAATGCAATTTTTTGGAGTTTTTTGGAAAATTTTGTATGGGGCGCGCGCGAAAATCAAATCCGTATGCGCACCGTTCAATTAGCACCGAATTATCGAATCCAACGATATGTCACACTTGTAATTTTGAGGAAAATTTTTGAAATTTCTAATACCAATGTATGGGGAAAAGCACTTACCAAGTAACCTCGGTATGCTAATTTTGGACAAATCCTAAAATTTTTCAAAAGTATGCGTCCGATTTTCGAAAACGGGGTGTCGCTGGACTCGTCCTCGGCGAGACGGATCTAATGATGCCAAAAACAGAAAATATTTAGTGGAAAATTTATAAATTTTCAAAGAAAATGTTGTTTTTTGAATTTTGGAAATGCCGTAGCAAGTCCAAATACAGTCGGATGAGACCGAGAAGCGGCTCAATCGACGCGGGGCGACGGAATCTACTAGAATAAATTTAGTTTTGAACAACCAGTGTTCGTGGAAAATTTGGAAAATTCAAAAATGCAATTTTTTGGAGTTTTTTGGAAAATTTTGTATGGGGCGCGCGCGAAAATCAAATCCGTATGCGCACCGTTCAATTAGCACCGAATTATCGAATCCAACGATATGTCACACTTGTAATTTGAGGAAAATTTTTGAAATTTCTAATACCAATGTATGGGGAAAAGCACTTACCAAGTAACCTCGGTATGCTAATTTTGGACAAATCCTAAAATTTTTCAAAAAGTATGCGTCCGATTTCGAAAACGGGGTGTCGCTGGACTCGTCCTCGGCGAGACGGATCTAATGATGCCAAAAACAGAAAATATTTAGTGGAAAATTTATAAATTTTCAAAGAAAATGTTGTTAAGAAAATGTTGTTTTTTGAATTTTGGAAATGCCGTAGCAAGTCCAAATACAGTCGGATGAGACCGAGAAGCGGCTCAATCGACGCGGGGCGACGGAATCTACTAGAATAAATTTAGTTTTGAACAACCAGTGTTCGTGGAAAATTTGGAAAATTCAAAAATGCAATTTTTTGGAGTTTTTTGGAAAATTTTGTATGGGGCGCGCGCGAAAATCAAATCCGTATGCGCACCGTTCAATTAGCACCGAATTATCGAATCCAACGATATGTCACACTTGTAATTTTGAGGAAAATTTTTGAAATTTCTAATACCAATGTATGGGGAAAAGCACTTACCAAGTAACCTCGGTATGCTAATTTTGGACAAAATCCTAAAATTTTTCAAAAAGTATGCGTCCGATTTTCGAAAACGGGGTGTCGCTGGACTCGTCTCGGCGAGACGTGATCTAATGATGCCAAAAACAGAAAATATTTAGTGGAAAATTTATAAATTTTCAAAGAAAATGTTGTTTTTTGAATTTTGGAAATGCCGTAGCAAGTCCAAATACAGTCGGATGAGACCGAGAAGCGGCTCAATCGACGCGGGGCGACGGAATCTACTAGAATAAATTTAGTTTTGAACAACCAGTGTTCGTGGAAAATTTGGAAAATTCAAAAATGCAATTTTTTGGAGTTTTTTGGAAAATTTTGTATGGGGCGCGCGCGAAATCAAATCCGTATGCGCACCGTTCAATTAGCACCGAATTATCGAATCCAACGATATGTCACACTTGTAATTTGAGGAAAATTTTGAAATTTCTAATACCAATGTATGGGGAAAAGCACTTACCAAGTAACCTCGGTATGCTAATTTTGGACAAATCCTAAAATTTTTCAAAAAGTATGCGTCCGATTTTCGAAAACGGGGGTGTCGCTGGACTCGTCTCGGCGAGACGGATCTAATGATGCCAAAAACAGAAAATATTTAGTGGAAAATTTATAAATTTTCAAAGAAAATGTTGTTTTTTGAATTTTGGAAATGCCGTAGCAAGTCCAAATACCAGTCGGATGAGACCGAGAAGCGGCTCAATCGACGCGGGGCGACGGAAATCTACTAGAATAAATTTAGTTTTGAACAACCAGTGTTCGTGGAAAATTTGGAAAATTCAAAAATGCAATTTTTTGGAGTTTTTTGGAAAATTTTGTATGGGGCGCGCGCGAAAATCAAATCCGTATGCGCACCGTTCAATTAGCACCGAATTATCGAATCCAACGATATGTCACACTTGTAATTTTGAGGAAAATTTTTGAAATTTCTAATACCAATGTATGGGGAAAAAGCACTTACCAAGTAACCTCGGTATGCTAATTTTGGACAAATCCTAAAATTTTTCAAAAAGTATGCGTCCGATTTTCGAAAACGGGGTGTCGCTGGACTCGTCTCGGCGAGACGGATCTAATGATGCCAAAAACAGAAAATATTTAGTGGAAAATTTATAAATTTCAAAGAAAATGTTGTTTTTTGAATTTTGGAAATGCCGTAGCAAAGTCCAAATACAGTCGGATGAGACCGAGAAGCGGCTCAATCGACGCGGGGCGACGGAATCTACTAGAATAAATTTAGTTTTGAACAACCAGTGTTCGTGGAAAATTTGGAAAATTCAAAAAATGCAATTTTTTGGAGTTTTTTGGAAATTTTGTATGGGGCGCGCGCGAAAATCAAATCCGTATGCGCACCGTTCAATTAGCACCGAATTATCGAATCCAACGATATGTCACACTTGTAATTTTGAGGAAAATTTTTGAAATTTCTAATACCAATGTATGGGGAAAAGCACTTACCAAGTAACCTCGGTATGCTAATTTTGGACAAATCCTAAAATTTTTCAAAAAGTATGCGTCCGATTTTCGAAAACGGGTGTCGCTGGACTCGTCTCGGCGAGACGGATCTAATGATGCCAAAAACAGAAAATATTTAGTGGAAAATTTATAAATTTTCAAAGAAAATGTTGTTTTTTGAATTTGGAAATGCCGTAGCAAGTCCAAATACAGTCGGATGAGACCGAGAAGCGGCTCAATCGACGCGGGGCGACGGAATCTACTAGAATAAATTTAGTTTTGAACAACCAGTGTTCGTGGAAAATTTGGAAAATTCAAAAATGCAATTTTTTGGAGTTTTTTGGAAAATTTTGTATGGGGCGCGCGCGAAAATCAAATCCGTATGCGCACCGTTCAATTAGCACCGAATTATCGAATCCAACGATATGTCACACTTGTAATTTTGAGGAAAATTTTTGAAATTTCTAATACCAATGTATGGGGAAAAGCACTTACCAAGTAACCTCGGTATGCTAATTTTGGACAAATCCTAAAATTTTTCAAAAAGTATGCGTCCGATTTTCGAAAACGGGGTGTCGCTGGACTCGTCTCGGCGAGACGGATCTAATGATGCCAAAAACAGAAAATATTTAGTGGAAAATTTATAAATTTTCAAAGAAAATGTTGTTTTTTGAATTTTGGAAATGCCGTAGCAAGTCCAAATACAGTCGGATGAGACCGAGAAGCGGCTCAATCGACGCGGGGGCGACGGAATCTACTAGAATAAATTTAGTTTTGAACAACAGTGTTCGTGGAAAATTTGGAAAATTCAAAAATGCAATTTTTTGGAGTTTTTTGGAAAATTTTTGTATGGGGCGCGCGCGAAAATCAAATCCGTATGCGCACCGTTCAATTAGCACCGAATTATCGAATCCAACGATATGTCACACTTGTAATTTTGAGGAAAATTTTTGAAATTTCTAATACCAATGTATGGGAAAAGCACTTACCAAGTAACCTCGGTATGCTAATTTTGGACAAATCCTAAAATTTTTCAAAAAGTATGCGTCCGATTTTCGAAAACGGGGTGTCGCTGGACTCGTCTCGGCGAGACGGATCTAATGATGCCAAAAACAGAAAATATTTAGTGGAAAATTTATAAATTTTCAAGAAAATGTTGTTTTTTTGAATTTTGGAAATGCCGTAGCAAGTCCAAATACAGTCGGATGAGACCGAGAAGCGGCTCAATCGACGCGGGGCGACGGAATCTACTAGAATAAATTTAGTTTTGAACAACCAGTGTTCGTGGAAAATTTGGAAAATTCAAAAATGCAATTTTTTGGAGTTTTTTGAAAATTTTGTATGGGGCGCGCGCGAAAATCAAATCCGTATGCGCACCGTTCAATTAGCACCGAATTATCGAATCCAACGATATGTCACACTTGTAATTTTGAGGAAAATTTTTGAAATTTCTAATACCAATGTATGGGGAAAAGCACTTACCAAGTAACCTCGGTATGCTAATTTTTGGACAAATCCTAAAATTTTTCAAAAAGTATGCGTCCGATTTTCGAAAACGGGGTGTCGCTGGACTCGTCTCGGCGAGACGGATCTAATGATGCCAAAAACAGAAAATATTTAGTGGAAAATTTATAAATTTTCAAAGAAAATGTTGTTTTTTGAATTTTGGAAATGCCGTAGCAAGTCCAAATACAGTCGGATGAGACCGAGAAGCGGCTCAATCGACGCGGGGCGACGGAATCTACTAGAATAAATTTAGTTTTGAACAACCAGTGTTCGTGGAAAATTTGGAAAATTCAAAAATGCAATTTTTTGGAGTTTTTTGGAAAAATTTTGTATGGGGCGCGCGCGAAAATCAAATCCGTATGCGCACCGTTCAATTAGCACCGAATTATCGAATCCAAACGATATGTCACACTTGTAATTTTGAGGAAAATTTTTGAAATTTCTAATACCAATGTATGGGGAAAAGCACTTACCAAGTAACCTCGGTATGCTAATTTTGGACAAATCCTAAAATTTTTCAAAAAGTATGCGTCCGATTTTCGAAAACGGGGTGTCGCTGGACTCGTCTCGGCGAGACGGATCTAATGATGCCAAAAACAGAAAATATTTAGTGGAAAATTTATAAATTTTCAAAGAAAATGTTGTTTTTTGAATTTTGGAAATGCCGTAGCAAGTCCAAATACAGTCGGATGAGACCGAGAAGCGGCTCAATCGACGCGGGGCGACGGAATCTACTAGAATAAATTTAGTTTTGAACAACCAGTGTTCGTGGAAAATTTGGAAAATTCAAAAATGCAATTTTTTGGAGTTTTTGGAAAATTTGTATGGGGCGCGCGCGAAAATCAAATCCGTATGCGCACCGTTCAATTAGCACCGATTATCGAATCCAACGATATGTCACACTTGTAATTTTGAGGAAAATTTTTGAAATTTCTAATACCAATGTATGGGAAAAGCACTTACCAAGTAACCTCGGTATGCTAATTTTGGACAAATCCTAAAATTTTTCAAAAAGTATGCGTCCGATTTTCGAAAACGGGGTGTCGCTGGACTCGTCTCGGCGAGACGGATCTAATGATGCCAAAAACAGAAAATATTTAGTGGAAAATTTATAAATTTTCAAAGAAAATGTTGTTTTTTGAATTTTGGAAATGCCGTAGCAAGTCCAAATACAGTCGGATGAGACCGAGAAGCGGCTCAATCGACGCGGGGGCGACGGAATCTACTAGAATAAATTTAGTTTGAACAACCAGTGTTCGTGGAAATTTGGAAAATTCAAAAATGCAATTTTTTGGAGTTTTTTGGAAATTTTTGTATGGGGCGCGCGCGAAAATCAAATCCGTATGCGCACCGTTCAATTAGCACCGAATTATCGAATCAACGATATGTCACACATGTAATTTTGAGGAAAATTTTTGAAATTTCTAATACCAATGTATGGGGAAAAGCACTTACCAAGTAACCCTCGGTATGCTAATTTTGGACAAATCCTAAAATTTTTCAAAAAGTATGCGTCCGATTTTCGAAAACGGGGTGTCGCTGGACTCGTCTCGGCGAGACGGATCTAATGATGCCAAAAACAGAAAATATTTAGTGGAAAATTTATAAATTTTCAAAGAAAATGTTGTTTTTTGAATTTTGGAAATGCCGTAGCAAGTCCAAATACAGTCGGATGAGACCGAGAAGCGGCTCAATCGACGCGGGGCGACGGAATCTACTAGAATAAATTTAGTTTTGAACAACCAGTGTTCGTGGAAAATTTGGAAAATTCAAAAATGCAATTTTTTGGAGTTTTTTGGAAAATTTTGTATGGGGCGCGCGCGAAAATCAAATCCGTATGCGCACCGTTCAATTAGCACCGAATTATCGAATCCAACGATATGTCACACTTGTAATTTTGAGGAAAATTTTTTGAAATTTCTAATACCAATGTATGGGGAAAAGCACTTACCAAGTAACCTCGGTATGCTAATTTTGGACAAATCCTAAAATTTTTCAAAAAGTATGCGTCCGATTTTCGAAAACGGGGTGTCGCTGGACTCGTCTCGGCGAGACGGATCTAATGATGCCAAAAACAGAAAATATTTAGTGGAAAATTTATAATTTTCAAAGAAAATGTTGTTTTTTGAATTTTGGAAATGCCGTAGCAAGTCCAAATACAGTCGGATGAGACCGAGAAGCGGCTCAATCGACGCGGGGCGACGGAATCTACTAGAATAAATTTAGTTTTGAACAACCAGTGTTCGTGGAAAATTTGGAAAATTCAAAAATGCAATTTTTTGGAGTTTTTTTGGAAAATTTTGTATGGGGCGCGCGCGAAAATCAAATCCGTATGCGCACCGTTCAATTAGCACCGAATTATCGAATCCAACGATATGTCACACTTGTAATTTTGAGGAAAATTTTTTGAAATTTCTAATACCAATGTATTGGGGAAAGCACTTACCAAGTAACCTCGGTATGCTAATTTTGGACAAATCCTAAAATTTTTCAAAAAGTATGCGTCCGATTTTCGAAAACGGGGTGTCGCTGGACTCGTCTCGGCGAGACGGATCTAATGATGCCAAAAACAGAAAATATTTAGTGGAAAATTTATAAATTTTCAAAGAAAATGTTGTTTTTTTGAATTTTGGAAATGCCGTAGCAAGTCCAAATACAGTCGGATGAGACCGAGAAGCGGCTCAATCGACGCGGGGCGACGGAATCTACTAGAATAAATTTAGTTTTGAACAACCAGTGTTCGTGGAAAATTTGGAAAATTCAAAAATGCAATTTTTTGGAGTTTTTTGGAAAATTTTTGTATGGGGCGCGCGCGAAAATCAAATCCGTATGCGCACCGTTCAATTAGCACCGAATTATCGAATCCAACGATATGTCACACTTGTAATTTTGAGGAAAATTTTTGAAATTTCTAATACCAATGTATGGGGAAAAGCACTTACCAAGTAACCTCGGTATGCTAATTTTGGACAAATCCTAAAATTTTTCAAAAAGTATGCGTCCGATTTTCGAAAACGGGGTGTCGCTGGACTCGTCTCGGCGAGAACGGATCTAATGATGCCAAAAACAGAAAATATTTAGTGGAAAATTTATAAATTTTCAAAGAAAATGTTGTTTTTTGAATTTTGGAAATGCCGTAGCAAGTCCAAATACAGTCGGATGAGACCGAGAAGCGGCTCAATCGACGCGGGGCGACGGAATCTACTAGAATAAATTTAGTTTTGAACAACCAGTGTTCGTGGAAAATTTGGAAAATTCAAAAATGCAATTTTTTTGGAGTTTTTGGAAAATTTTGTATGGGGCGCGCGCGAAAATCAAATCCGTATGCGCACCGTTCAATTAGCACCGAATTATCGAATCCAACGATATGTCACACTTGTAATTTTGAGGAAAATTTTTGAAATTTCTAATACCAATGTATGGGGAAAAGCACTTACCAAGTAACCTCGGTATGCTAATTTTGGACAAATCCTAAAATTTTTCAAAAAGTATGCGTCCGATTTTCGAAAACGGGGTGTCGCTGGACTCGTCTCGGCGAGACGGATCTAATGATGCCAAAAACAGAAAATATTTAGTGGAAAATTTATAAATTTTCAAAGAAAATGTTGTTTTTTGAATTTTGGAAATGCCGTAGCAAGTCCAAATACAGTCGGATGAGACCGAGAAGCGGCTCAATCGACGCGGGGCGACGGAATCTACTAGAATAAATTTAGTTTTGAACAACCAGTGTTCGTGGAAAATTTGGAAAATTCAAAATGCAATTTTTTGGAGTTTTTTGGAAAATTTTGTATGGGGCGCGCGCGAAAAATCAAATCCGTATGCGCACCGTTCAATTAGCACCGAATTATCGAATCCAACGATATGTCACACTTGTAATTTTGAGGAAAATTTTTGAAATTTCTAATACCAATGTATGGGGAAAAGCACTTACCAAGTAACCTCGGTATGCTAATTTTGGACAAATCCTAAAATTTTTCAAAAAGTATGCGTCCGATTTTCGAAAACGGGGTGTCGCTGGACTCGTCTCGGCGAGGACGGATCTAATGATGCCAAAAACAGAAAATATTTAGTGGAAAATTTATAAATTTTCAAAGAAAATGTTGTTTTTTTGAATTTTGGAAATGCCGTAGCAAGTCCAAATACAGTCGGATGAGACCGAGAAGCGGCTCAATCGACGCGGGGCGACGGAATCTACTAGAATAAATTTAGTTTTGAACAACCAGTGTTCGTGGAAAATTTGGAAATTCAAAAATGCAATTTTTTGGAGTTTTTTGGAAAATTTTGTATGGGGCGGCGCGCGAAAATCAAATCCGTATGCGCACCGTTCAATTAGCACCGAATTATCGAATCCAACGATATGTCACACTTGTAATTTTGAGGAAAATTTTTGAAATTTCTAATACCAATGTATGGGGAAAAGCACTTACCAAGTAACCTCGGTATGCTAATTTTGGACAAATCCTAAAATTTTTCAAAAAGTATGCGTCCGATTTTCGAAAACGGGGTGTCGCTGGACTCGTCTCGGCGAGACGGATCTAATGATGCCAAAAACAGAAAAATATTTAGTGGAAAATTTATAAATTTTCAAAGAAAATGTTGTTTTTTGAATTTTGGAAATGCCGTAGCAAGTCCAAATAAGTCGGATGAGACCGAGAAGCGGCTCAATCGACGCGGGCGACGGAATCTACTAGAGAATAAATTTAGTTTTGAACAACCAGTGTTCGTGGAAAATTTGGAAAATTCAAAAATGCAATTTTTTGGAGTTTTTTGGAAAATTTTGTATGGGGCGCGCGCGAAAATCAAATCCGTATGCGCACCGTTCAATTAGCACCGAATTATCGAATCCAACGATATGTCACACTTGTAATTTTGAGGAAAATTTTTGAAATTTCTAATACCAATGTATGGGGAAAAGCACTTACCAAGTAACCTCGGTATGCTAATTTTGGACAAATCCTAAAATTTTTCAAAAAGTATGCGTCCGATTTTCGAAAACGGGGTGGTCGCTGGACTCGTCTCGGCGAGACGGATCTAATGATGCCAAAAACAGAAAAATATTTAGTGGAAAATTTATAAATTTTCAAAGAAAATGTTGTTTTTTGAATTTTGGAAATGCCGTAGCAAGTCCAAATACAGTCGGATGAGACCGAGAGCGGCCTCAATCGACGCGGGGCGACGGAATCTACTAGAATAAATTTAGTTTTGAACAACCAGTGTTCGTGGAAAATTTGGAAAATTCAAAAATGCAATTTTTTGGAGTTTTTTGGAAAATTTTGTATGGGGCGCGCGCGAAAATCAAATCCGTATGCGCACCGTTCAATTAGCACCGAATTATCGAATCCAACGATATGTCACACTTGTAATTTTGAGGAAAATTTTTGAAATTTCTAATACCAATGTATGGGGAAAAGCACTTACCAAGTAACCTCGGTATGCTAATTTTGGACAAATCTAAAATTTTTCAAAAAGTATGCGTCCGATTTTCGAAAACGGGGTGTCGCTAGGACTCGTCCTCGGCGAGACGGATCTAATGATAGCCAAAAACAGAAAATATTTAGTGGAAAATTTATAAATTTTCAAAGAAAATGTTGTTTTTTGAATTTTGGAAATGCCGTAGCAAGTCCAAATACAGTCGGATGAGACCGAGAAGCGGCTCAATCGACGCGGGGCGACGGAATCTACTAGAATAAAATTTAGTTTTGAACAACAGTGTTCGTGGAAATTTGGAAAATTCAAAAATGCAATTTTTTGGAGTTTTTTGGCGCGCGAAAATCAAATCCGTATGCGCACCGTTCAATTAGCACCGAATTATCGAATCCAACGATATGTCACACTTGTAATTTGAGGAAAATTTTTGAAATTTCTAATACCAATGTATGGGGAAAAGCACTTACCAAGTAACCTCGGTATGCTAATTTTGGACAAATCCTAAAATTTTTCAAAAAGTATGCGTCCGATTTTCGAAAACGGGGTGTCGCTGGACTCGTCTCGGCGAGACGGATCTAATGATGCCAAAAACAGAAAATATTTAGTGGAAAATTTATAAATTTTCAAAGAAAATGTTGTTTTTGAATTTTGGAAATGCCGTAGCAAGTCCAAATACAGTCGGATGAGACCGAGAAGCGGCTCAATCGACGCGGGGCGACGGAATCTACTAGAATAAATTTAGTTTTGAACAACCAGTGTTCGTGAAAATTTGAAAATTCAAAAATGCAATTTTTTGGAGTTTTTTGGAAAATTTTGTATGGGGCGCGCGCGAAAATCAAATCCGTATGCGCACCGTTCAATTAGCACCGAATTATCGAATCCAACGATATGTCACACTTGTAATTTTGAGGAAAATTTTTGAAATTTCTAATACCAATGTATGGGGAAAAGCACTTACCAAGTAACCTCGGTATGCTAATTTTGGACAAATCCTAAAATTTTTCAAAAAGTATGCGTCCGATTTTCGAAAACGGGGTGTCGCTGGACTCGTCTCGGCGAGACGGATCTAATGATGCCAAAAACAGAAAATATTTAGTGGAAAATTTATAAATTTTCAAAGAAAATGTTGTTTTTTGAATTTTGGAAATGCCGTAGCAAGTCCAAATACAGTCGGATGAGACCGAGAAGCGGCTCAATCGACGCGGGGCGACGGAATCTACTAGAATAAATTTAGTTTTGAACAACCAGTGTTCGTGGAAAATTTGGAAAATTCAAAAATGCAATTTTTTGGAGTTTTTTGGAAAATTTTGTATGGGGCGCGCGCGAAAATCAAATCCGTATGCGCACCGTTCAATTAGCACCGAATTATCGAATCCAACGATATGTCACACTTGTAATTTTTGAGGAAAATTTTTGAAATTTCTAATACCAATGTATGGGGAAAAGCACTTACCAAGTAACCTCGGTATGCTAATTTTGGACAAATCCTAAAATTTTTCAAAAAGTATGCGTCCGATTTTCGAAAACGGGGTGTCGCTGGACTCGTCTCGGCGAGACGGATCTAATGATGGCCAAAAACAGAAAATATTTAGTGGAAAATTTATAAATTTTCAAAGAAAATGTTGTTTTTTGAATTTTGGAAATGCCGTAGCAAGTCCAAATACAGTCGGATGAGACCGAGAAGCGGCTCAATCGACGCGGGCGACGGAATCTACTAGAATAAATTTAGTTTTGAACAACCAGTGTTCGTGGAAAATTTGGAAAATTCAAAAATGCAATTTTTTGGAGTTTTTTGGAAAATTTTGTATGGGGCGCGCGCGAAAATCAAATCCGTATGCGCACCGTTCAATTAGCACCGAATTATCGAATCCAACGATATGTCACACTTGTAATTTTGAGGAAAATTTTTGAAATTTCTAATACCAATGTATGGGAAAAGCACTTACCAAGTAACCTCGGTATGCTAATTTGGACAAATCCTAAAATTTTTCAAAAAGTATGCGTCCGATTTTCGAAAACGGGGTGTCGCTGGACTCGTCTCGGCGAGACGGATCTAATGATGCCAAAAACAGAAAATATTTAGTGGAAAATTTATAAATTTTCAAAGAAAATGTTGTTTTTTGAATTTTGGAAATGCCGTAGCAAGTCCAAATACAGTCGGATGAGACCGAGAAGCGGCTCAATCGACGCGGGGCGACGGAATCTACTAGAATAAATTTAGTTTTGAACAACCAGTGTTCGTGGAAAATTTGGAAAATTCAAAAATGCAATTTTTTGGAGTTTTTTGGAAAATTTTGTATGGGGCGCGCGCGAAAATCAAATCCGTATGCGCACCGTTCAATTAGCACCGAATTATCGAATCCAACGATATGTCACACTTGTAATTTTGAGGAAAATTTTTGAAATTTCTAATACCAATGTATGGGGAAAAGCACTTACCAAGTAACCTCGGTATGCTAATTTTGGACAAATCCTAAAATTTTCAAAAAGTATGCGTCCGATTTTCGAAAACGGGGTGTCGCTGGACTCGTCTCGGCGAGACGGATCTAATGATGCCAAAAACAGAAAATATTTAGTGGAAAATTTATAAATTTTCAAAGAAAATGTTGTTTTTTGAATTTTGGAAATGCCGTAGCAAGTCCAAATACAGTCTGGATGAGACCGAGAAGCGGCTCAATCGACGCGGGGCGACGGAATCTACTAGAATAAATTTAGTTTTGAACAACCAGTGTTCGTGGAAAATTTGGAAAATTCAAAAATGCAATTTTTTGGAGTTTTTTGGAAAATTTTGTATGGGGCGCGCGCGAAAATCAAATCCGTATGCGCACCGTTCAATTAGCACCGAATTATCGAATCCAACGATATGTCACACTTGTAATTTTGAGGAAAATTTTTGAAATTTCTAATACCAATGTATGGGGAAAAGCACTTACCAAGTAACCTCGGTATGCTAATTTTGGACAAATCCTAAAATTTTTCAAAAAGTATGCGTCCGATTTTCGAAAACGGGGTGTCGCTGGACTCGTCTCGGCGAGACGGATCTAATGATGCCAAAAACAGAAAATATTTAGTGGAAAATTTATAAATTTTCAAAGAAAATGTTGTTTTTTGAATTTTGGAAATGCCGTAGCAAGTCCAAATACAGTCGGATGAGACCGAGAAGCGGCTCAATCGACGCGGGGCGACGGAATCTACTAGAATAAATTTAGTTTTGAACAACCAGTGTTCGTGGAAAATTTGGAAAATTCAAAAATGCAATTTTTTGGAGTTTTTTGGAAAATTTTGTATGGGGCGCGCGCGAAAATCAAATCCGTATGCGCACCGTTCAATTAGCACCGAATTATCGAATCCAACGATATGTCACACTTGTAATTTTGAGGAAAATTTTTGAAATTTCTAATACCAATGTATGGGGGAAAAGCACTTACCAGTAACCTCGGTATGCTAATTTTGGACAAATCCTAAAATTTTTCAAAAAGTATGCGTCCGATTTTCGAAAACGGGGTGTCGCTGGACTCGTCTCGGCGAGACGGATCTAATGATGCCAAAAACAGAAAATATTTAGTGGAAAATTTATAAATTTTCAAAGAAAATGTTGTTTTTTGAATTTTGGAAATGCCGTAGCAAGTCCAAATACAGTCGGATGAGACCGAGAAGCGGCTCAATCGACGCGGGGCGACGGAATCTACTAGAATAAATTTAGTTTTGAACAACCAGTGTTCGTGGAAAATTTGGAAAATTCAAAAATGCAATTTTTTGGAGTTTTTTGGAAAATTTTGTATGGGGCGCGCGCGAAAATCAAATCCGTATGCGCACCGTTCAATTAGCACCGAATTATCGAATCCAACGATATGTCACACTTGTAATTTTGAGGAAAATTTTTGAAATTTCTAATACCAATGTATGGGGAAAAGCACTTACCAAGTAACCTCGGTATGCTAATTTTGGACAAATCCTAAAATTTTTCAAAAAGTATGCGTCCGATTTTCGAAAACGGGGTGTCGCTGGACTCGTCTCGGCGAGACGGATCTAATGATGCCAAAAACAGAAAATATTTAGTGGAAAATTTATAAATTTTCAAAGAAAATTGTTGTTTTTTGAATTTTGGAAATGCCGTAGCAAGTCCAAATACAGTCGGATGAGACCGAGAAGCGGCTCAATCGACGCGGGGCGACGGAATCTACTAGAATAAATTTAGTTTTGAACAACCAGTGTTCGTGGAAAATTTGGAAAATTCAAAAATGCAATTTTTTGGAGTTTTTTGGAAAATTTTGTATGGGGCGCGCGCGAAAATCAAATCCGTATGCGCACCGTTCAATTAGCACCGAATTAATCGAATCCAACGATATGTCACACTTGTAATTTTGAGGAAAATTTTGAAATTTCTAATACCAATGTATGGGGAAAAGCACTTACCAAGTAACCTCGGTATGCTAATTTTGGACAAATCCTAAAATTTTTCAAAAAGTATGCGTCCGATTTTCGAAAACGGGGTGTCGCTGGACTCGTCTCGGCGAGACGGATCTAATGATGCCAAAAACAGAAAATATTTAGTGAAAATTTATAAATTTTCAAAGAAAATGTTGTTTTTTGAATTTGGAAATGCCGTAGCAAGTCCAAATACAGTCGGATGAGACCGAGAAGCGGCTCAATCGACGCGGGGCGACGGAATCTACTAGAATAAATTTAGTTTTGAACAACCAGTGTTCGTGGAAAATTTGGAAAATTCAAAAATGCAATTTTTTGGAGTTTTTTGGAAATTTTGTATGGGGCGCGCGCGAAAATCAAATCCGTATGCGCACCGTTCAATTAGCACCGAATTATCGAATCCAACGATATGTCACACTTGTAATTTTGAGGAAAATTTTTGAAATTTCTAATACCAATGTATGGGGAAAAGCACTTACCAAGTAACCTCGTATGCTAATTTTGGACAAATCCTAAAATTTTCAAAAAGTATGCGTCCGATTTTCGAAAACGGGGTGTCGCTGGACTCGTCTCGGCGAGACGGATCTAATGATGCCAAAAACAGAAATATTAGTGGAAAATTTATAAATTTTCAAAGAAAATGTTGTTTTTTGAATTTTGGAAATGCCGTAGCAAGTCCAAATACAGTCGGATGAGACCGAGAAGCGGCTCAATCGACGCGGGGCGACGGAATCTACTAGAATAAATTTAGTTTTGAACAACCAGTGTTCGTGGGAAAATTGGAAATTCAAAAATGCAATTTTTTGGAGTTTTTGGAAATTTTGTATGGGGCGCGCGCGAAAATCAAATCCGTATGCGCACCGTTCAATTAGCACCGAATTATCGAATCCAACGATATGTCACACTTGTAATTTTGAGGAAAATTTTTGAAATTTCTAATACCAATGTATGGGGAAAAGCACTTACCAAGTAACCTCGGTATGCTAATTTTGGACAAATCCTAAAATTTTTCAAAAAGTATGCGTCCGATTTTCGAAAACGGGGTGTCGCTGGACTCGTCTCGGCGAGACGGATCTAATGATGCCAAAAACAGAAAATATTTAGTGGAAAATTTATAAATTTTCAAAGAAAATGTTGTTTTTGAATTTGGAAATGCCGTAGCAAGTCCAAATACAGTCGGATGAGACCGAGAAGCGGCTCAATCGACGCGGGGCGACGGAATCTACTAGAATAAATTTAGTTTTGAACAACCAGTGTTCGTGGAAAATTTGGAAAATTCAAAATGCAATTTTTTGGAGTTTTTTGGAAAATTTTGTATGGGGCGCGCGCGAAAATCAAATCCGTATGCGCACCGTTCAATTAGCACCGAATTATCGAATCCAACGATATGTCACACTTGTAATTTTGAGGAAAATTTTTGAAATTTCTAATACCAATGTATGGGGAAAAGCACTTACCAAGTAACCTCGGTATGCTAATTTTGGACAAATCCTAAAATTTTTCAAAAAGTATGCGTCCGATTTTCGAAAACGGGGTGTCGCTGGACTCGTCTCGGCGAGACGGATCTAATGATGCCAAAAACAGAAAATATTTAGTGGAAAATTTATAAATTTTCAAAGAAAATGTTGTTTTTTGAATTTTGAAATGCCGTAGCAAGTCCAAATACAGTCGGATGAGACCGAGAAGCGGCTCAATCGACGCGGGGCGACGGAATCTACTAGAATAAATTTAGTTTTGAACAACCAGTGTTCGTGGAAAATTTGGAAAATTCAAAATGCAATTTTTTGGAGTTTTTTGGAAAATTTTGTATGGGGCGCGCGCGAAAATCAAATCCGTATGCGCACCGTTCAATTAGCACCGAATTATCGAATCCAACGATATGTCACACTTGTAATTTTGAGGAAAATTTTTGAAATTTCTAATACCAATGTATGGGGAAAAGCACTTACCAAGTAACCTCGGTATGCTAATTTTGGACAAATCCTAAAATTTTTCAAAAAGTATGCGTCCGATTTTCGAAACGGGGTGTCGCTGGACTCGTCTCGGCGAGACGGATCTAATGATGCCAAAAACAGAAAATATTTAGTGGAAAATTTATAAATTTTCAAAGAAAATGTTGTTTTTTGAATTTTGGAAATGCCGTAGCAAGTCCAAATACAGTCGGATGAGACCGAGAAGCGGCTCAATCGACGCGGGGCGACGGAATCTACTAGAATAAATTTAGTTTTGAACAACCAGTGTTCGTGGAAAATTTGGAAAATTCAAAAATGCAATTTTTTGGAGTTTTTTGGAAAATTTTGTATGGGGCGCGCGCGAAAATCAAATCCGTATGCGCACCGTTCAATTAGCACCGAATTATCGAATCCAACGATATGTCACACTTGTAATTTTGAGGAAAATTTTTGAAATTTCTAATACCAATGTATGGGGAAAAGCACTTACCAAGTAACCTCGGTATGCTAATTTTGGACAAATCCTAAAATTTTTCAAAAAGTATGCGTCCGATTTTCGAAAACGGGGTGTCGCTGGACTCGTCTCGGCGAGACGGATCTAATGATGCCAAAAACAGAAAATATTTAGTGGAAAATTTATAAATTTTCAAAGAAAATGTTGTTTTTTGAATTTTGGAAATGCCGTAGCAAGTCCAAATACAGTCGGATGAGACCGAGAAGCGGCTCAATCGACGCGGGGCGACGGAATCTACTAGAATAAATTTAGTTTTGAACAACCAGTGTTCGTGGAAAATTTGGAAAATTCAAAAATGCAATTTTTTGGAGTTTTTTGGAAAATTTTGTATGGGGCGCGCGCGAAAATCAAATCCGTATGCGCACCGTTCAATTAGCACCGAATTATCGAATCCAACGATATGTCACACTTGTAATTTTGAGGAAAATTTTTGAAATTTCTAATACCAATGTATGGGGAAAAGCACTTACCAAGTAACCTCGGTATGCTAATTTTGGACAAATCCTAAAATTTTTCAAAAAGTATGCGTCCGATTTTCGAAAACGGGGTGTCGCTGGACTCGTCTCGGCGAGACGGATCTAATGATGCCAAAAACAGAAAATATTTAGTGGAAAATTTATAAATTTTCAAAGAAAATGTTGTTTTTTGAATTTTGGAAATGCCGTAGCAAGTCCAAATACAGTCGGATGAGACCGAGAAGCGGCTCAATCGACGCGGGGCGACGGAATCTACTAGAATAAATTTAGTTTTGAACAACCAGTGTTCGTGGAAAATTTGGAAAATTCAAAAATGCAATTTTTTGGAGTTTTTTGGAAAATTTTGTATGGGGCGCGCGCGAAAATCAAATCCGTATGCGCACCGTTCAATTAGCACCGAATTATCGAATCCAACGATATGTCACACTTGTAATTTTGAGGAAAATTTTTGAAATTTCTAATACCAATGTATGGGGGAAAAGCACTTACCAAGTAACCTCGGTATGCTAATTTTGGACAAATCCTAAAATTTTTCAAAAAGTATGCGTCCGATTTTCGAAAACGGGGTGTCGCTGGACTCGTCTCGGCGAGACGGATCTAATGATGCCAAAAACAGAAAATATTTAGTGGAAAATTTATAAATTTTCAAAGAAAATGTTGTTTTTTGAATTTTGGAAATGCCGTAGCAAGTCCAAATACAGTCGGATGAGACCGAGAAGCGGCTCAATCGACGCGGGGCGACGGAATCTACTAGAATAAATTTAGTTTTGAACAACCAGTGTTCGTGGAAAATTTGGAAAATTCAAAAATGCAATTTTTTGGAGTTTTTTGGAAAATTTTGTATGGGGCGCGCGCGAAAATCAAATCCGTATGCGCACCGTTCAATTAGCACCGAATTATCGAATCCAACGATATGTCACACTTGTAATTTTGAGGAAAATTTTTGAAATTTCTAATACCAATGTATGGGGAAAAGCACTTACCAAGTAACCTCGGTATGCTAATTTTGGACAAATCCTAAAATTTTTCAAAAAGTATGCGTCCGATTTTCGAAAACGGGGTGTCGCTGGACTCGTCTCGGCGAGACGGATCTAATGATGCCAAAAACAGAAAATATTTAGTGGAAAATTTATAAATTTTCAAAGAAAATGTTGTTTTTTGAATTTTGGAAATGCCGTAGCAAGTCCAAATACAGTCGGATGAGACCGAGAAGCGGCTCAATCGACGCGGGGCGACGGAATCTACTAGAATAAATTTAGTTTTGAACAACCAGTGTTCGTGGAAAATTTGGAAAATTCAAAAATGCAATTTTTTGGAGTTTTTTGGAAAATTTTGTATGGGGCGCGCGCGAAAATCAAATCCGTATGCGCACCGTTCAATTAGCACCGAATTATCGAATCCAACGATATGTCACACTTGTAATTTTGAGGAAAATTTTTGAAATTTCTAATACCAATGTATGGGGAAAAGCACTTACCAAGTAACCTCGGTATGCTAATTTTGGACAAATCCTAAAATTTTTCAAAAAGTATGCGTCCGATTTTCGAAAACGGGGTGTCGCTGGACTCGTCTCGGCGAGACGGATCTAATGATGCCAAAAACAGAAAATATTTAGTGGAAAATTTATAAATTTTCAAAGAAAATGTTGTTTTTTGAATTTTGGAAATGCCGTAGCAAGTCCAAATACAGTCGGATGAGACCGAGAAGCGGCTCAATCGACGCGGGGCGACGGAATCTACTAGAATAAATTTAGTTTTGAACAACCAGTGTTCGTGGAAAATTTGGAAAATTCAAAAATGCAATTTTTTGGAGTTTTTTGGAAAATTTTGTATGGGGCGCGCGCGAAAATCAAATCCGTATGCGCACCGTTCAATTAGCACCGAATTATCGAATCCAACGATATGTCACACTTGTAATTTTGAGGAAAATTTTTGAAATTTCTAATACCAATGTATGGGGAAAAGCACTTACCAAGTAACCTCGGTATGCTAATTTTGGACAAATCCTAAAATTTTTCAAAAAGTATGCGTCCGATTTCGAAAACGGGGTGTCGCTGGACTCGTCTCGGCGAGACGGATCTAATGATGCCAAAAACAGAAAATATTTAGTGGAAAATTTATAAATTTTCAAAGAAAATGTTGTTTTTTGAATTTTGGAAATGCCGTAGCAAGTCCAAATACAGTCGGATGAGACCGAGAAGCGGCTCAATCGACGCGGGGCGACGGAATCTACTAGAATAAATTTAGTTTTGAACAACCAGTGTTCGTGGAAAATTTGGAAAATTCAAAAATGCAATTTTTTGGAGTTTTTTGGAAAATTTTGTATGGGGCGCGCGCGAAAATCAAATCCGTATGCGCACCGTTCAATTAGCACCGAATTATCGAATCCAACGATATGTCACACTTGTAATTTTGAGGAAAATTTTTGAAATTTCTAATACCAATGTATGGGGAAAAGCACTTACCAAGTAACCTCGGTATGCTAATTTTGGACAAATCCTAAAATTTTTCAAAAAGTATGCGTCCGATTTTCGAAAACGGGGTGTCGCTGGACTCGTCTCGGCGAGACGGATCTAATGATGCCAAAAACAGAAAATATTTAGTGGAAAATTTATAAATTTTCAAAGAAAATGTTGTTTTTTGAATTTTGGAAATGCCGTAGCAAGTCCAAATACAGTCGGATGAGACCGAGAAGCGGCTCAATCGACGCGGGGCGACGGAATCTACTAGAATAAATTTAGTTTTGAACAACCAGTGTTCGTGGAAAATTTGGAAAATTCAAAAATGCAATTTTTTGGAGTTTTTTGGAAAATTTTGTATGGGGCGCGCGCGAAAATCAAATCCGTATGCGCACCGTTCAATTAGCACCGAATTATCGAATCCAACGATATGTCACACTTGTAATTTTGAGGAAAATTTTTGAAATTTCTAATACCAATGTATGGGGAAAAGCACTTACCAAGTAACCTCGGTATGCTAATTTTGGACAAATCCTAAAATTTTTCAAAAAGTATGCGTCCGATTTTCGAAAACGGGGTGTCGCTGGACTCGTCTCGGCGAGACGGATCTAATGATGCCAAAACAGAAAATATTTAGTGGAAAATTTATAAATTTTCAAAGAAAATGTTGTTTTTTGAATTTTGGAAATGCCGTAGCAAGTCCAAATACAGTCGGATGAGACCGAGAAGCGGCTCAATCGACGCGGGGCGACGGAATCTACTAGAATAAATTTAGTTTTGAACAACCAGTGTTCGTGGAAAATTTGGAAAATTCAAAAATGCAATTTTTTGGAGTTTTTTGGAAAATTTTGTATGGGGCGCGCGCGAAAATCAAATCCGTATGCGCACCGTTCAATTAGCACCGAATTATCGAATCCAACGATATGTCACACTTGTAATTTTGAGGAAAATTTTTGAAATTTCTAATACCAATGTATGGGGAAAAGCACTTACCAAGTAACCTCGGTATGCTAATTTTGGACAAATCCTAAAATTTTTCAAAAAGTATGCGTCCGATTTTCGAAAACGGGGTGTCGCTGGACTCGTCTCGGCGAGACGGATCTAATGATGCCAAAAACAGAAAATATTTAGTGGAAAATTTATAAATTTTCAAAGAAAATGTTGTTTTTTGAATTTTGGAAATGCCGTAGCAAGTCCAAATACAGTCGGATGAGACCGAGAAGCGGCTCAATCGACGCGGGGCGACGGAATCTACTAGAATAAATTTAGTTTTGAACAACCAGTGTTCGTGGAAAATTTGGAAAATTCAAAAATGCAATTTTTTGGAGTTTTTTGGAAAATTTTGTATGGGGCGCGCGCGAAAATCAAATCCGTATGCGCACCGTTCAATTAGCACCGAATTATCGAATCCAACGATATGTCACACTTGTAATTTTGAGGAAAATTTTTGAAATTTCTAATACCAATGTATGGGGAAAAGCACTTACCAAGTAACCTCGGTATGCTAATTTTGGACAAATCCTAAAATTTTTCAAAAAGTATGCGTCCGATTTTCGAAAACGGGGTGTCGCTGGACTCGTCTCGGCGAGACGGATCTAATGATGCCAAAAACAGAAAATATTTAGTGGAAAATTTATAAATTTTCAAAGAAAATGTTGTTTTTTGAATTTTGGAAATGCCGTAGCAAGTCCAAATACAGTCGGATGAGACCGAGAAGCGGCTCAATCGACGCGGGGCGACGGAATCTACTAGAATAAATTTAGTTTTGAACAACCAGTGTTCGTGGAAAATTTGGAAAATTCAAAAATGCAATTTTTTGGAGTTTTTTGGAAAATTTTGTATGGGGCGCGCGCGAAAATCAAATCCGTATGCGCACCGTTCAATTAGCACCGAATTATCGAATCCAACGATATGTCACACTTGTAATTTTGAGGAAAATTTTTGAAATTTCTAATACCAATGTATGGGGAAAAGCACTTACCAAGTAACCTCGGTATGCTAATTTTGGACAAATCCTAAAATTTTTCAAAAAGTATGCGTCCGATTTTCGAAAACGGGGTGTCGCTGGACTCGTCTCGGCGAGACGGATCTAATGATGCCAAAAACAGAAAATATTTAGTGGAAAATTTATAAATTTTCAAAGAAAATGTTGTTTTTTGAATTTTGGAAATGCCGTAGCAAGTCCAAATACAGTCGGATGAGACCGAGAAGCGGCTCAATCGACGCGGGGCGACGGAATCTACTAGAATAAATTTAGTTTTGAACAACCAGTGTTCGTGGAAAATTTGGAAAATTCAAAAATGCAATTTTTTGGAGTTTTTTGGAAAATTTTGTATGGGGCGCGCGCGAAAATCAAATCCGTATGCGCACCGTTCAATTAGCACCGAATTATCGAATCCAACGATATGTCACACTTGTAATTTTGAGGAAAATTTTTGAAATTTCTAATACCAATGTATGGGGAAAAGCACTTACCAAGTAACCTCGGTATGCTAATTTTGGACAAATCCTAAAATTTTTCAAAAAGTATGCGTCCGATTTTCGAAAACGGGGTGTCGCTGGACTCGTCTCGGCGAGACGGATCTAATGATGCCAAAAACAGAAAATATTTAGTGGAAAATTTATAAATTTTCAAAGAAAATGTTGTTTTTTGAATTTTGGAAATGCCGTAGCAAGTCCAAATACAGTCGGATGAGACCGAGAAGCGGCTCAATCGACGCGGGGCGACGGAATCTACTAGAATAAATTTAGTTTTGAACAACCAGTGTTCGTGGAAAATTTGGAAAATTCAAAAATGCAATTTTTTGGAGTTTTTTGGAAAATTTTGTATGGGGCGCGCGCGAAAATCAAATCCGTATGCGCACCGTTCAATTAGCACCGAATTATCGAATCCAACGATATGTCACACTTGTAATTTTGAGGAAAATTTTTGAAATTTCTAATACCAATGTATGGGGAAAAGCACTTACCAAGTAACCTCGGTATGCTAATTTTGGACAAATCCTAAAATTTTTCAAAAAGTATGCGTCCGATTTTCGAAAACGGGGTGTCGCTGGACTCGTCTCGGCGAGACGGATCTAATGATGCCAAAAACAGAAAATATTTAGTGGAAAATTTATAAATTTTCAAAGAAAATGTTGTTTTTTGAATTTTGGAAATGCCGTAGCAAGTCCAAATACAGTCGGATGAGACCGAGAAGCGGCTCAATCGACGCGGGGCGACGGAATCTACTAGAATAAATTTAGTTTTGAACAACCAGTGTTCGTGGAAAATTTGGAAAATTCAAAAATGCAATTTTTTGGAGTTTTTTGGAAAATTTTGTATGGGGCGCGCGCGAAAATCAAATCCGTATGCGCACCGTTCAATTAGCACCGAATTATCGAATCCAACGATATGTCACACTTGTAATTTTGAGGAAAATTTTTGAAATTTCTAATACCAATGTATGGGGAAAAGCACTTACCAAGTAACCTCGGTATGCTAATTTTGGACAAATCCTAAAATTTTTCAAAAAGTATGCGTCCGATTTTCGAAAACGGGGTGTCGCTGGACTCGTCTCGGCGAGACGGATCTAATGATGCCAAAAACAGAAAATATTTAGTGGAAAATTTATAAATTTTCAAAGAAAATGTTGTTTTTTGAATTTTGGAAATGCCGTAGCAAGTCCAAATACAGTCGGATGAGACCGAGAAGCGGCTCAATCGACGCGGGGCGACGGAATCTACTAGAATAAATTTAGTTTTGAACAACCAGTGTTCGTGGAAAATTTGGAAAATTCAAAAATGCAATTTTTTGGAGTTTTTTGGAAAATTTTGTATGGGGCGCGCGCGAAAATCAAATCCGTATGCGCACCGTTCAATTAGCACCGAATTATCGAATCCAACGATATGTCACACTTGTAATTTTGAGGAAAATTTTTGAAATTTCTAATACCAATGTATGGGGAAAAGCACTTACCAAGTAACCTCGGTATGCTAATTTTGGACAAATCCTAAAATTTTTCAAAAAGTATGCGTCCGATTTTCGAAAACGGGGTGTCGCTGGACTCGTCTCGGCGAGACGGATCTAATGATGCCAAAAACAGAAAATATTTAGTGGAAAATTTATAAATTTTCAAAGAAAATGTTGTTTTTTGAATTTTGGAAATGCCGTAGCAAGTCCAAATACAGTCGGATGAGACCGAGAAGCGGCTCAATCGACGCGGGGCGACGGAATCTACTAGAATAAATTTAGTTTTGAACAACCAGTGTTCGTGGAAAATTTGGAAAATTCAAAAATGCAATTTTTTGGAGTTTTTTGGAAAATTTTGTATGGGGCGCGCGCGAAAATCAAATCCGTATGCGCACCGTTCAATTAGCACCGAATTATCGAATCCAACGATATGTCACACTTGTAATTTTGAGGAAAATTTTTGAAATTTCTAATACCAATGTATGGGGAAAAGCACTTACCAAGTAACCTCGGTATGCTAATTTTGGACAAATCCTAAAATTTTTCAAAAAGTATGCGTCCGATTTTCGAAAACGGGGTGTCGCTGGACTCGTCTCGGCGAGACGGATCTAATGATGCCAAAAACAGAAAATATTTAGTGGAAAATTTATAAATTTTCAAAGAAAATGTTGTTTTTTGAATTTTGGAAATGCCGTAGCAAGTCCAAATACAGTCGGATGAGACCGAGAAGCGGCTCAATCGACGCGGGGCGACGGAATCTACTAGAATAAATTTAGTTTTGAACAACCAGTGTTCGTGGAAAATTTGGAAAATTCAAAAATGCAATTTTTTGGAGTTTTTTGGAAAATTTTGTATGGGGCGCGCAGCGAAAATCAAATCCGTATGCGCACCGTTCAATTAGCACCGAATTATCGAATCCAACGATATGTCACACTTGTAATTTTGAGGAAAATTTTTGAAATTTCTAATACCAATGTATGGGGAAAAGCACTTACCAAGTAACCTCGGTATGCTAATTTTGGACAAATCCTAAAATTTTTCAAAAAGTATGCGTCCGATTTTCGAAAACGGGGTGTCGCTGGACTCGTCTCGGCGAGACGGATCTAATGATGCCAAAAACAGAAAATATTTAGTGGAAAATTTATAAATTTTCAAAGAAAATGTTGTTTTTTGAATTTTGGAAATGCCGTAGCAAGTCCAAATACAGTCGGATGAGACCGAGAAGCGGCTCAATCGACGCGGGGCGACGGAATCTACTAGAATAAATTTAGTTTTGAACAACCAGTGTTCGTGGAAAATTTGGAAAATTCAAAAATGCAATTTTTTGGAGTTTTTTGGAAAATTTTGTATGGGGCGCGCGCGAAAATCAAATCCGTATGCGCACCGTTCAATTAGCACCGAATTATCGAATCCAACGATATGTCACACTTGTAATTTTGAGGAAAATTTTTGAAATTTCTAATACCAATGTATGGGGAAAAGCACTTACCAAGTAACCTCGGTATGCTAATTTTGGACAAATCCTAAAATTTTTCAAAAAGTATGCGTCCGATTTTCGAAAACGGGGTGTCGCTGAAACGGGGTGTCGCTGGACTCGTCTCGGCGAGACGGATCTAATGATGCCAAAAACAGAAAATATTTAGTGGAAAATTTATAAATTTTCAAAGAAAATGTTGTTTTTTGAATTTTGGAAATGCCGTAGCAAGTCCAAATACAGTCGGATGAGACCGAGAAGCGGCTCAATCGACGCGGGGCGACGGAATCTACTAGAATAAATTTAGTTTTGAACAACCAGTGTTCGTGGAAAATTTGGAAAATTCAAAAATGCAATTTTTTGGAGTTTTTTGGAAAATTTTGTATGGGGCGCGCGCGAAAATCAAATCCGTATGCGCACCGTTCAATTAGCACCGAATTATCGAATCCAACGATATGTCACACTTGTAATTTTGAGGAAAATTTTTGAAATTTCTAATACCAATGTATGGGGAAAAGCACTTACCAAGTAACCTCGGTATGCTAATTTTGGACAAATCCTAAAATTTTTCAAAAAGTATGCGTCCGATTTTCGAAAACGGGGTGTCGCTGGACTCGTCTCGGCGAGACGGATCTAATGATGCCAAAAACAGAAAATATTTAGTGGAAAATTTATAAATTTTCAAAGAAAATGTTGTTTTTTGAATTTTGGAAATGCCGTAGCAAGTCCAAATACAGTCGGATGAGACCGAGAAGCGGCTCAATCGACGCGGGGCGACGGAATCTACTAGAATAAATTTAGTTTTGAACAACCAGTGTTCGTGGAAAATTTGGAAAATTCAAAAATGCAATTTTTTGGAGTTTTTTGGAAAATTTTGTATGGGGCGCGCGCGAAAATCAAATCCGTATGCGCACCGTTCAATTAGCACCGAATTATCGAATCCAACGATATGTCACACTTGTAATTTTGAGGAAAATTTTTGAAATTTCTAATACCAATGTATGGGGAAAAGCACTTACCAAGTAACCTCGGTATGCTAATTTTGGACAAATCCTAAAATTTTTCAAAAAGTATGCGTCCGATTTTCGAAAACGGGGTGTCGCTGGACTCGTCTCGGCGAGACGGATCTAATGATGCCAAAAACAGAAAATATTTAGTGGAAAATTTATAAATTTTCAAAGAAAATGTTGTTTTTTGAATTTTGGAAATGCCGTAGCAAGTCCAAATACAGTCGGATGAGACCGAGAAGCGGCTCAATCGACGCGGGGCGACGGAATCTACTAGAATAAATTTAGTTTTGAACAACCAGTGTTCGTGGAAAATTTGGAAAATTCAAAAATGCAATTTTTTGGAGTTTTTTGGAAAATTTTGTATGGGGCGCGCGCGAAAATCAAATCCGTATGCGCACCGTTCAATTAGCACCGAATTATCGAATCCAACGATATGTCACACTTGTAATTTTGAGGAAAATTTTTGAAATTTCTAATACCAATGTATGGGGAAAAGCACTTACCAAGTAACCTCGGTATGCTAATTTTGGACAAATCCTAAAATTTTTCAAAAAGTATGCGTCCGATTTTCGAAAACGGGGTGTCGCTGGACTCGTCTCGGCGAGACGGATCTAATGATGCCAAAAACAGAAAATATTTAGTGGAAAATTTATAAATTTTCAAAGAAAATGTTGTTTTTTGAATTTTGGAAATGCCGTAGCAAGTCCAAATACAGTCGGATGAGACCGAGAAGCGGCTCAATCGACGCGGGGCGACGGAATCTACTAGAATAAATTTAGTTTTGAACAACCAGTGTTCGTGGAAAATTTGGAAAATTCAAAAATGCAATTTTTTGGAGTTTTTTGGAAAATTTTGTATGGGGCGCGCGCGAAAATCAAATCCGTATGCGCACCGTTCAATTAGCACCGAATTATCGAATCCAACGATATGTCACACTTGTAATTTTGAGGAAAATTTTTGAAATTTCTAATACCAATGTATGGGGAAAAGCACTTACCAAGTAACCTCGGTATGCTAATTTTGGACAAATCCTAAAATTTTTCAAAAAGTATGCGTCCGATTTTCGAAAACGGGGTGTCGCTGGACTCGTCTCGGCGAGACGGATCTAATGATGCCAAAAACAGAAAATATTTAGTGGAAAATTTATAAATTTTCAAAGAAAATGTTGTTTTTTGAATTTTGGAAATGCCGTAGCAAGTCCAAATACAGTCGGATGAGACCGAGAGAAGCGGCTCAATCGACGCGGGGCGACGGAATCTACTAGAATAAATTTAGTTTTGAACAACCAGTGTTCGTGGAAAATTTGGAAAATTCAAAAATGCAATTTTTTGGAGTTTTTTGGAAAATTTTGTATGGGGCGCGCGCGAAAATCAAATCCGTATGCGCACCGTTCAATTAGCACCGAATTATCGAATCCAACGATATGTCACACTTGTAATTTTGAGGAAAATTTTTGAAATTTCTAATACCAATGTATGGGGAAAAGCACTTACCAAGTAACCTCGGTATGCTAATTTTGGACAAATCCTAAAATTTTTCAAAAAGTATGCGTCCGATTTTCGAAAACGGGGTGTCGCTGGACTCGTCTCGGCGAGACGGATCTAATGATGCCAAAAACAGAAAATATTTAGTGGAAAATTTATAAATTTTCAAAGAAAATGTTGTTTTTTGAATTTTGGAAATGCCGTAGCAAGTCCAAATACAGTCGGATGAGACCGAGAAGCGGCTCAATCGACGCGGGGCGACGGAATCTACTAGAATAAATTTAGTTTTGAACAACCAGTGTTCGTGGAAAATTTGGAAAATTCAAAAATGCAATTTTTTGGAGTTTTTTGGAAAATTTTGTATGGGGCGCGCGCGAAAATCAAATCCGTATGCGCACCGTTCAATTAGCACCGAATTATCGAATCCAACGATATGTCACACTTGTAATTTTGAGGAAAATTTTTGAAATTTCTAATACCAATGTATGGGGAAAAGCACTTACCAAGTAACCTCGGTATGCTAATTTTGGACAAATCCTAAAATTTTTCAAAAAGTATGCGTCCGATTTTCGAAAACGGGGTGTCGCTGGACTCGTCTCGGCGAGACGGATCTAATGATGCCAAAAACAGAAAATATTTAGTGGAAAATTTATAAATTTTCAAAGAAAATGTTGTTTTTTGAATTTTGGAAATGCCGTAGCAAGTCCAAATACAGTCGGATGAGACCGAGAAGCGGCTCAATCGACGCGGGGCGACGGAATCTACTAGAATAAATTTAGTTTTGAACAACCAGTGTTCGTGGAAAATTTGGAAAATTCAAAAATGCAATTTTTTGGAGTTTTTTGGAAAATTTTGTATGGGGCGCGCGCGAAAATCAAATCCGTATGCGCACCGTTCAATTAGCACCGAATTATCGAATCCAACGATATGTCACACTTGTAATTTTGAGGAAAATTTTTGAAATTTCTAATACCAATGTATGGGGAAAAGCACTTACCAAGTAACCTCGGTATGCTAATTTTGGACAAATCCTAAAATTTTTCAAAAAGTATGCGTCCGATTTTCGAAAACGGGGTGTCGCTGGACTCGTCTCGGCGAGACGGATCTAATGATGCCAAAAACAGAAAATATTTAGTGGAAAATTTATAAATTTTCAAAGAAAATGTTGTTTTTTGAATTTTGGAAATGCCGTAGCAAGTCCAAATACAGTCGGATGAGACCGAGAAGCGGCTCAATCGACGCGGGGCGACGGAATCTACTAGAATAAATTTAGTTTTGAACAACCAGTGTTCGTGGAAAATTTGGAAAATTCAAAAATGCAATTTTTTGGAGTTTTTTGGAAAATTTTGTATGGGGCGCGCGCGAAAATCAAATCCGTATGCGCACCGTTCAATTAGCACCGAATTATCGAATCCAACGATATGTCACACTTGTAATTTTGAGGAAAATTTTTGAAATTTCTAATACCAATGTATGGGGAAAAGCACTTACCAAGTAACCTCGGTATGCTAATTTTGGACAAATCCTAAAATTTTTCAAAAAGTATGCGTCCGATTTTCGAAAACGGGGTGTCGCTGGACTCGTCTCGGCGAGACGGATCTAATGATGCCAAAAACAGAAAATATTTAGTGGAAAATTTATAAATTTTCAAAGAAAATGTTGTTTTTTGAATTTTGGAAATGCCGTAGCAAGTCCAAATACAGTCGGATGAGACCGAGAAGCGGCTCAATCGACGCGGGGCGACGGAATCTACTAGAATAAATTTAGTTTTGAACAACCAGTGTTCGTGGAAAATTTGGAAAATTCAAAAATGCAATTTTTTGGAGTTTTTTGGAAAATTTTGTATGGGGCGCGCGCGAAAATCAAATCCGTATGCGCACCGTTCAATTAGCACCGAATTATCGAATCCAACGATATGTCACACTTGTAATTTTGAGGAAAATTTTTGAAATTTCTAATACCAATGTATGGGGAAAAGCACTTACCAAGTAACCTCGGTATGCTAATTTTGGACAAATCCTAAAATTTTTCAAAAAGTATGCGTCCGATTTTCGAAAACGGGGTGTCGCTGGACTCGTCTCGGCGAGACGGATCTAATGATGCCAAAAACAGAAAATATTTAGTGGAAAATTTATAAATTTTCAAAGAAAATGTTGTTTTTTGAATTTTGGAAATGCCGTAGCAAGTCCAAATACAGTCGGATGAGACCGAGAAGCGGCTCAATCGACGCGGGGCGACGGAATCTACTAGAATAAATTTAGTTTTGAACAACCAGTGTTCGTGGAAAATTTGGAAAATTCAAAAATGCAATTTTTTGGAGTTTTTTGGAAAATTTTGTATGGGGCGCGCGCGAAAATCAAATCCGTATGCGCACCGTTCAATTAGCACCGAATTATCGAATCCAACGATATGTCACACTTGTAATTTTGAGGAAAATTTTTGAAATTTCTAATACCAATGTATGGGGAAAAGCACTTACCAAGTAACCTCGGTATGCTAATTTTGGACAAATCCTAAAATTTTTCAAAAAGTATGCGTCCGATTTTCGAAAACGGGGTGTCGCTGGACTCGTCTCGGCGAGACGGATCTAATGATGCCAAAAACAGAAAATATTTAGTGGAAAATTTATAAATTTTCAAAGAAAATGTTGTTTTTTGAATTTTGGAAATGCCGTAGCAAGTCCAAATACAGTCGGATGAGACCGAGAAGCGGCTCAATCGACGCGGGGCGACGGAATCTACTAGAATAAATTTAGTTTTGAACAACCAGTGTTCGTGGAAAATTTGGAAAATTCAAAAATGCAATTTTTTGGAGTTTTTTGGAAAATTTTGTATGGGGCGCGCGCGAAAATCAAATCCGTATGCGCACCGTTCAATTAGCACCGAATTATCGAATCCAACGATATGTCACACTTGTAATTTTGAGGAAAATTTTTGAAATTTCTAATACCAATGTATGGGGAAAAGCACTTACCAAGTAACCTCGGTATGCTAATTTTGGACAAATCCTAAAATTTTTCAAAAAGTATGCGTCCGATTTTCGAAAACGGGGTGTCGCTGGACTCGTCTCGGCGAGACGGATCTAATGATGCCAAAAACAGAAAATATTTAGTGGAAAATTTATAAATTTTCAAAGAAAATGTTGTTTTTTGAATTTTGGAAATGCCGTAGCAAGTCCAAATACAGTCGGATGAGACCGAGAAGCGGCTCAATCGACGCGGGGCGACGGAATCTACTAGAATAAATTTAGTTTTGAACAACCAGTGTTCGTGGAAAATTTGGAAAATTCAAAAATGCAATTTTTTGGAGTTTTTTGGAAAATTTTGTATGGGGCGCGCGCGAAAATCAAATCCGTATGCGCACCGTTCAATTAGCACCGAATTATCGAATCCAACGATATGTCACACTTGTAATTTTGAGGAAAATTTTTGAAATTTCTAATACCAATGTATGGGGAAAAGCACTTACCAAGTAACCTCGGTATGCTAATTTTGGACAAATCCTAAAATTTTTCAAAAAGTATGCGTCCGATTTTCGAAAACGGGGGTGTCGCTGGACTCGTCTCGGCGAGACGGATCTAATGATGCCAAAAACAGAAAATATTTAGTGGAAAATTTATAAATTTTCAAAGAAAATGTTGTTTTTTGAATTTTGGAAATGCCGTAGCAAGTCCAAATACAGTCGGATGAGACCGAGAAGCGGCTCAATCGACGCGGGGCGACGGAATCTACTAGAATAAATTTAGTTTTGAACAACCAGTGTTCGTGGAAAATTTGGAAAATTCAAAAATGCAATTTTTTGGAGTTTTTTGGAAAATTTTGTATGGGGCGCGCGCGAAAATCAAATCCGTATGCGCACCGTTCAATTAGCACCGAATTATCGAATCCAACGATATGTCACACTTGTAATTTTGAGGAAAATTTTTGAAATTTCTAATACCAATGTATGGGGAAAAAGCACTTACCAAGTAACCTCGGTATGCTAATTTTGGACAAATCCTAAAATTTTTCAAAAAGTATGCGTCCGATTTTCGAAAACGGGGTGTCGCTGGACTCGTCTCGGCGAGACGGATCTAATGATGCCAAAAACAGAAAATATTTAGTGGAAAATTTATAAATTTTCAAAGAAAATGTTGTTTTTTGAATTTTGGAAATGCCGTAGCAAGTCCAAATACAGTCGGATGAGACCGAGAAGCGGCTCAATCGACGCGGGGCGACGGAATCTACTAGAATAAATTTAGTTTTGAACAACCAGTGTTCGTGGAAAATTTGGAAAATTCAAAAATGCAATTTTTTGGAGTTTTTTGGAAAATTTTGTATGGGGCGCGCGCGAAAATCAAATCCGTATGCGCACCGTTCAATTAGCACCGAATTATCGAATCCAACGATATGTCACACTTGTAATTTTGAGGAAA
>CANASO010000025.1:0-18669 GCA_947363495.1 Euzophera pinguis
GACCCTCGCGGCGGATCATTTCGGGAAGAATCCGCCGGCGAGCGTTTATGAACCAGTTGCATACCTAAAACGAAATGGGAACCTGAATTTTGCATGATTTCGGCCTGACAGGATAGCATTGCTTGCATTCTTGTAAAATGACAGTGCATTACGTAATTGTATCTTGACGAAAAAACCAATACAACCAAAACAAAGTTGACTATGACACTTGTGATCACAGAATGCCGGTCAGGCTTATGCCAAAGTAACAATACTTACTACTAACAATACTTTGGCGTGTCCTACATTTTGGTGCATCATTACCTTAGGTCTGTTTGTCTGTCACACGGAAGTAAGCCCTGACAAAATAACGAGCAGCATGTCACTGAGATGATGATGCTGACGTCATTGGCTGAAATAGTTCCTTTCCTTTCGGGTATATACCAGATGATCCTCAGTAGCTTATCTTTAAATCGTCTGCGTCCCCATGCCCAGGTGCGAAAATGGGGGTACTCGAGAGAAGACACGCTGTCAGTGCGGAGAACCGGTGCAAGCGATGTCGCAACTGTTGGAATGCCCCATGAGCCATGCTTAGGGCCGATTTCACCAACATCGGTCCTATCCTATAGAGTACTATGGATGACAGACATTTTTATTCTAGAGACAGTCCTTATACAGAAATTAAACGCGGGTTAAAAATATATTCTCGATTTAACTGTGTGGTGAAATGTAAACTTCATTATACGAGAGTAAATTGCGTCATTATCCTTGGAATAAGACTTATCTGACTTTGGTCAAATCGGTCCCTGTGTAGCAGAAGTGATCTTATAGAGGCGACAACGGGTACGTCTCGGTGACAGTATCATCGCACAATGAAGAAGATGAAGGTTAACATACTTGCAAGACAGTGAGGTTCGCCTCCTGACTCAGCGCCAACTCCTCAGCGTCGCTGGGGTAGGCGTTGTACCGGTAGTCGTAGAGCCATAATTTCAGCATTTTTTGACAAAAACCATTTCATTTCATCGCTTACAAGGGCACACACATCATTCATTCATCACAGTGAAGGATATACAATCAAGCAATAATGTCAAAGACCGGTGGCAGGAGGAGAAACAGGACTCTGGGCTCTGAAGCAACCAGTTGAGGAGTCAATAGGGTGCACAACAGTTAAAATACTTGCAAGACAGTGAACGCCTCCTGAACGAGCGCCAACTTCTCAGCGTAGCTAGGGTCGACGTTGTACCGGTGGTCGTAGAGCCATCATTTCAGCATTTTTGACAAAAGCCAGTTGGACAAGCCAAAAGGACGATCTCAACCCCTTGAGCCCTTTCTCTAAGCTGAACGTACTTGCAAGACAGTGAGGTTCGCCTCCTGACTAAGGGCCAACTTCTCAGCGTCGCTGGGGTAAGCGTTGTACCGGTGGTCATAGAGCCATCGTTTCAGGATCTTCACGGAGTGCTTCGGGAGGTTTCCGCGCCGCTTTCGCACGGAGCCTACGATTATAGCTTGTGGGTGTTGGCCGTAAGCCTGTGGGGTAAAGACTAAGTGAAGCACGAGTGGTATTAGCCACCACGGATTCCGAAAAACAGTACTTTTGCATTAAAACAAAAACAAAAGTGATATTATTTAAAGTGTGTCTGTGTCTCACGCAAAATTGGCAAGTCAAATAATCATCATCATCCTAGCGTGTATTCCTAGTTGCGTCGTCAGCTTACGCTTCGGAGCCTAGGGTACGCTGTAAGTCATGGTCCTAGATTTGGCGGAACTGGTTATTACAATGGAGCGACTGCCGTCTGACCCCCGTAGCCCTTTTTACAGGGAAACCAGACCAACAGGAACATGACCCGAGGTGAGTTAGTGGCCAACACTGTCAGAATTTTTCAGGCTGCCCTAAGGTATCTGACATAGCCTAACGACTGTCGTTAGGCTGTGTCTGATACCTTAGCTCGTAAGTCGACGTATCGTCGCGCTCGACTAACGAGCTCCTCAGTAGGGTATTATTGGGGATTTCAAAACAGGTAGTTTTCATCACACCGCTCATTTCATTCGCTCGGTGTGATGAAAACTACCTGTTTTGAAATCCCCAATAATACCTTTGGTTTTTCAAAAAATACGGAATATCAGTCAACGGCGCTTGGTAAAATGGTATGCATAAGTAATAGGATAATTTGACTCACCTGATCCGATTGCTGTTTGTTCACACTACACTAGATTGTTACATTTTCACACTAAACAACTTTTAATAGTATAAATATATTGCAACCAAAATACATATTACTCTAGTGATTAATAATTGATGAACAAGGAAAATCGTTTGCCCAGGCCGATTGCTCATACCGATGATCAAATTGGTTGGCATCTTACTAACGATCAGTGTCTCAAATGATCTTCGGGACGCCCTTGGTAGACGCCGAGTTATCCCATTACTGGCCTCGATTAGGTCGTACCGTTCACCGTTTGGTTGGTGGCACCCAGTAAACTAGATTACTCTTTATCACCTTTTAGGACATTGGTACTTGAATAGCCAGGTCAATGGAAGACACTGATTTTCAACTGGCCTCGATTAGGTCGTACCGTTCACCATTTGGTTGGTGGCACCCAGTGAATCTCAGTTTAAACCATTAAATATGGACAATTCTGTACCCACCGCGACCGATATTGAGAATGTCTCGCTTTCTGATACATATTTACCAAATTCGACTGTTGGTATCCGGGAGAACAAATATTTCCTTTATCAAAAAACAAAAGAGGCTTTTCTTTAATTTAAAATAGGAATTCAATAAATTTATCCACTTCGTTTCGTAACAACGATACACGATCATGGTTATTACGGTAATGATAAAAGGAGTAAGTAAGAAGCACATTGTGTAAGTGTTGTGCTCATAGCATTTTGTTCTATCGATAAAAAAGAATTGACTTTTACTAAGTACTTACTTGAATAAAATCTAAGATCGCTAATCAATTTATAAACTATTGTAATACTGTGGTTATTTGTCCGTAGTGTAGTATAACTATTACTTTAGAAGACATTTTCACTTACATATTTATAAATAATAAGTAAGTATATGATATTACTGTATAATAGTAATGAGAAGTTATTGTATCGTTTCTAGCTAACCCAGCTAACGTTGTTTTGCACTATAAAATAGTTTACAACCTATTCTCAGACATACCTACTGAATACACATATAAAATTTCATCAAAAAAGGTCAAGCAGTTTCGGAAATTATCGATAAACTCTAGTTCAGTACTAGTGCTTGAATTTTGCTCAGTATGCCGACACCTGTGTACAGCCGACGGCATATAAACCCGACCAAATGTGTACTAGGTATTACCATATGTAAAAGTACATTTTTATCTGCCTACGGCTGTACCTCCGGTTTCATATTCGTAACTTATGGCTATTCGCACACTACAACGTCTTTTATTAAGCGGGAAAATAACCACTTATACACTTTATGATGATACGATTACGATATTATCTTTTTACCGTTTTTGGAATATTTTTTAATATTTTGTACATACAGCACTTTATAACAGAAATATGTCAAAAGTTTATAATTACTCGAAATATGAAGGAATAACAGTAACTCACAAAGCGTTATACTCCAACCAAATTTTTTTCTATGCACATCAAGTAGTAAATTACTGTAAGAATATAAAATCGTACCCGTAATGGTAATCGTAACCAGTCGTATCATTACACCGCTAAGCAATTTGCCGCGTGATAATTATCGTTCTGTATGTGACGAGCCTTTCAATAAAAACATAACCCTCTTTGATAATGGGTAGCAAAATAAATGATTATTTATAATGACGCAAGTAAATAGTAACATGAATAACATGCCTACATATAGTGCATATGCATGCGGCATACTTTGAGTATTCGATTTCACAGGAAATTATGCAATACTACACGTTGTTATTGACTTCTATATTTTTAATATTGAGATATTAAATTATTTATCAATAATTATTAAATTATGCTGACTTTACATTAAATGTAGTGGTCATCAACATTTTGGTACTTAAAATTTTTGATGGCTTTGCATATTTTCAAATAAAATATATGTACCCAAGTAAAAATATAGCTTTTATTCTTGGTTGACCATTCCTGAAAAAAAGTAGCGATTAAGCAAAAATCTACTTTAAATTCGCGCGTACCAATAGTTGTGAACTTTAAATATTTTCATAACTGAGAGAACGTTGTTCGACGCTGTCGTACCGCCCGCCCTGGTTGCGAAGCCCGCCTACTGTTGTTCCACCAGCAGTTAGTCGGTTGCTGAGTGCTTGTGCCAGCTGCCTGCCTACGCGCCTACCACTGTGCCGCTCAGTTGTCCTGCGTGCCACCCACACTTAGAAACACGAAGATTCGTTGCATTGCAATCATGTTCGTAAGTTTTTTAACATAGGTATTATTATTATTAGTACATTTTAAATCATTTCATTTTTCTTAACATACTTATAATATTCATTTATGTGTAAATTATCTTTAATAAAGTAACTATGTCTAGCGAGTTATTAAATGATTTATCATGTTTATTTCAGGTCCGACTCTGAGTATTACGATAAACGTTGCAAGCAGGCTAAGAAGAAGCTCGCTGAAGATTTCACCTCAGATTCCGAAGAAGTATCCGCTGCAAGCTTGATGTATGTATGATTGTTGTTTAATGTAATTTCGTTATCTATTCCCAGTTAGCAATCACTAGTTTCTCGGCTGTGTGTTCTCAGTTGTGTGTGTGTGTGTTGATTATTCTAAATTGATAGTAACTACGTGTGTTTGTGTTCAATCAAAACTTTATACTTGTAATCTCCGTGGTGTAATGGTTAACATACCTGTCTACTGTTCACGAGGTCCCGGTTTCTAGTATAAGTAATTGTATGTTTTGTTTCCAGTTATAAGAAAAAGGAACCTAAAGCTACGAAGCGGGTGATAAGTCGAGCACAGCCAGCATCCAAGGCTAAACGCCTGAAGAAAGCTTGGCAACTCGACAGCGACAGCGAGGAGGAAGCGGAAGCCCAGCGAGCAGCCGCCGCTAAGAAGATCCCTCCGTTGCTGTCAGTGCTGTCGCGCCGTGTAGCAGACGGTGTCCTGCGCCGCACTGCTAACCTCGCTGGCGATGTCTTTATAGATTTAAAAGTATACAATGTTGCTGATATAAAGAAGGTCGATCCCAAAGACCGTTGGGAACACGCGGTAGTCGCGCTAAAATTTCAGGGGAATTCCGATTCCCCTCAACTGATGCTCACAAAGGAGCTTATTAATAAGTGCAAGCCCCTCTTTACTGAAGAGGGTAAATTTTTTGCAACAAAAATTATTTAGTGTGCGAACCATTCTATAATTAAGTACCTATTTTATGTTATATACAAATAAAAGTTTTTATTTCATTTTATTAATATACTTATTTTTATTAGGTTATTATGCCCCGATGCCAATTTCGTTTTTTATAATTAAATAACTTGCAATAATTAAATAAATCTAAACTTATTCTGTTTTCCATTTTATTCATGAGTTTTAATTAATTTTTTATCATATTCTGATATCATCTTTTAATTGCAAGTAGTCAATTAAATAGAACAATATCTTTAATAAGCAATCACTTAGTTTTAAGAATAAGTACAATGGGGAAGGGAACAGTATATTGTACAGTGTGTGATATATCTGTTAAGTCTAGCTCGTTATCTGCACACTTGCGAAGTAATATCCACAAAAACAATAGTTCAATAGAAGTTAGTGAAGGTATTGAGAAAGTAAGTAGTGCATTCAGAAGTCGAATCGCCTCATATAGAGTGAGACCTCTAAACGCGGACCGTGTGCTCGAGTCTGAGTCAGACTTGTCCCCCGTGTCCCCCGCTGACTTCTTGCGCACACTTCGTTCTCGTGTACACCAATTGATTTCGGCTAGACAGGCTACATTTCATTGTATAAAAGTTAACTTTGAATTTTTCGCGGAGTTTAATTTACCTAAAAATAGCACCACCGACATAAAATCATTTGCAACCCAAAACAAAATATTTCAAAATGATTGTGATTTTAAGGATTATTATTCTAACATGATTGACATAATTTCAACAAAAATTTCTGAATTTCAGGAAAAAGATTCTGGGTGGACCTTGATACGTAATCTTTACTTAGAGGTCAATATTAATAAATATAATCCATTGAGAGTTGGTCAATTTATTGAATTGCCGAAAAGTATTAAATCTAAACGCGCTTGTATTAATATACAAAATGGGGATGCGTTATGTTTCGTGTGGTGTGTAATGGCAGCGCTATTTCCCGCCAAAAATAACGCGCATAGAATAACCTCATATCCGAGTTACGAAAACATACTTAACATTCGAGATATCAAGTTTCCGGTCGGCTTCAAAGATATTCAGACTTTTGAGAGAAATAATACTCATATAAGCGTTAACATATACGGTCTTGTAAATAACCATAAAGTAGTGGGACCCCTTTACAAGACTCGACAAAAAAGAAAGAACCATGTGAATTTATTACTTTTGGAAAAGGGAGAAAAAAAACATTATTGTTTAATAAAAGATTTAAGCAAATTAGTCAGATCACAGCTCACAAAACACAAGGAAAAAATTTATTTTTGTGATGAATGTATGATATTTTTTAATAAAGAAATATTATTCAATTCTCATATTTGCAGCGGAGTACGTACTGTTTTGCCTGATTCGAATACTTACATCCAATTTAATCATTATGATCGGATGCAAGATGTGCCTTTTGTAATCTACGCAGACTTTGAATCATTGTTAGAACCAAAATATGGTGACAATAAGCATAACGTGAACACTACAGTCTTACATAAACATGTGCCTGCTGCGTTTGGTTATTATATTGTTTGCTCGTTTGATAGCTCTCGCAATAAATACGTATCGTATCGCGGGCAGGATTGTGTTGACAAATTTCTGAAATATTTATTTGAAGATGTTACGGAAATTAATAAATTATTGAAAGAAACTATTCCGATGATTCCATTAAGTGTAGAAGAGAAAAGACAATTTGATACTGCAAAATACTGCTTTATCTGTGAGCAATTACTTTTTGACAACAAAGTAAGAGATCATTGTCATCTAACTGGAAAGTTTCGCGGGGCCGTTCACTCTTATTGTAATCTTAAATACAGGTTACCAAAATTTGTACCAGTATTTTTTCATAATTTGTCTGGGTATGACAGTCATCTTTTTATTAAACAGTTGGGAGAATCTCAGGGCAGAATTAAAGTAATAGCAAAAAACAAAGAAAATTACATATCTTTTACAAAATTTGTGAAAACCGGTCGTCAGGAGTTTTTGCCAGTTCGATTTGTGGATACTTTTAAATTTTTAGGTACTAGCTTAGATAAGCTTGTAAGCAACTTGAATGAAGCCAGTTTTGTCCATTTATCTCAATTCTACCCAAAGAAAGAACAGTTTGATTTACTAACTCGTAAAGGTGTTTATCCTTATGAATACATGACGGACTGGAATTGTTATAAGGAAAAGAAATTACCACCGCGAGACTGTTTCTATAGTACTATAATAAATGATATTGTTTCAGAATCCGATTACAATCACGCCAAAATTGTTTGGTCAATGTTTAATATTAAAAATTTAGGTGAATATACTGATTTGTACTTGAAAACAGACGTAATATTACTAGCAGATGTTTTTGAAAAATTTCGCCAAACTTGTAAAACTAATTATAGATTGGATCCTGCATTTTACTTAACCGCACCAGGTTTGAGTTTTGATGCAATGTTGCTTAAAACAAAAGTCAAACTGCAACTAATAGACAATCTAGAAATTATCCGACTGATTCAAAAAGGTATTCGCGGTGGAGTGTGTTTATGCCCTACAAGATATTCCACAGCGAATAACAAATATATTTCCGGGTATAATTCGGAAATACCTGATAACTTTTTGTTATATATCGATTGTAACAACCTGTACGGTTATGCAATGTGCTCACATTTACCATATTCAAATTTTGAGTTGATGAATCAAGTTGAAATTGGAAGTCTTAATATTGTTAACGTACCTAATGACTCAGACTATGGGTATATTTTAGAGGTAGACTTAGAATATCCGGATTATTTGCACGATTTGCATAATGATTTACCATTTTGTCCACAGAAATTTACGCCCCCAGGTTCTAAAAATCCTAAATTAATTCCAAATTTGTATGACAAATTTGAATATGTTATTCATTATATACATCTTAAAACATGCTTAAAAAATGGTCTTATTTTGAAAAAAATTCATAGAGTGGTCAAGTTTAAACAACAACCATTTCTGAAACAGTATATTGATTTAAATACAGAATTTCGACAAAAAGCTAACTCTACATTTGAACAAGATTTCTTTAAATTATTAAACAATAGCATTTTCGGTAAAACGCTAGAAGATACCGAAAAAAGAGTAAACATTTATCTAGTAAATCGTTGGAACGATGATAGAAATAAAACAAAAAAGTTCTACTCCGCTGAACAATTAATATCAAGACCTAATTTTAAGAATAATACAGTGTTTAGTGAAAATTTTGTAGCTGTACAAATGAAACCTGAAACTGTTATTTTAGATAAACCTATTTATATAGGTTTCACAGTTCTAGAGATATCCAAAAATCATATGTATGATTTCCACTATTCGGTCATGAAATCATTTTATGATACAAGGTTAAAATTATGCTATACCGATACTGACAGTTTTTTGTATTCAATAGAAACTGAAGATGTATATAAAGATATGAATATTTACTTTCAATCATATCTCGATACAAGTAATTATGATGAAAATAATAGATTTGCTATTATACCTAAAAATAAAAAAATACCTGGTTTATTTAAAGATGAAACAGCAGGTTCTCTAATAATTTCCTTTGTGGGACTTAGGTCAAAGTTATATTGTTTAAAAACCGAAAACAAAATTGTAAAAAAAGCTAAAGGAGTTAAGAAAGCAGTTGTAAAAGATCTAACTTTTAATGACTACAATGATGTTTTACTGTATAATAAGATTGTGCGTAAAAGAAATATATTATTTAAATCGCTTAAACATGAAATATTTACTCAAGCTGTAAATAAAGTAGCCTTGTCTTCAAATGATGACAAAAGAATTATACTTAAGGATAAAATTTCTACTTTGGCATGGGGACATAACACTCTTTTATATTAGAATATAATTTACTAATTGGCTAGTATAAGTGTATGAAAATTATTGTAAGTCTTCTTTAAATACTTTATAGTTTTTTTGTTATAAAAATATATTAAGAATAAATAATAAATAAATAATAAAATGTATTTGAATTTCCTTTGTCATAACCTTGATATCATGTTTAGTGCCAAATATGCTGATAATTCAATAACTCATATATATTCGATTCGTGTAAAGACATGATTGTTTGCATCACCTTTTATTGAAATGTCAGCATAATATGATAAGGCTTGCGAAAATGAAAAATAATTGTTTTGTCAGGAGTTTGAAATCCGATATTCGAGTTTATATTGCATATCGTGGTCAGTCGCGTTAAAACAGACGAGGTTCTAACACGCTGCACATATCAAATCTATAATTTACAAAATTGATCGGTATTGCAATGTAAGTATTACAATCAAATTTTGTTAATTATGATGTAAAATGTTTAGTAAAAAATTAAAATATTCATTGTTTTACAGATCATGTCTGACTCTCAAGATACAATGATACTATTCTCTCAAGATGCTCAGGACCCTTATGAACAAGCGGAGGAGTATTACCAAGAAATGTTAAGAAATAGAGCAGCTGAAAAACAGAAGGAAGAACAACGACAAGATTTGTTGAGAAAAAAAATGGATGGATTGTCAGCATCATCTTATGTTATCAGAAAAGAGCATCGAAAACCCAGAAAAGTAATTAAAATACAAGTATTTGACATAGAAAATGACTTGGTAAACAGAGATGTTTCGGAAAAAATGGTATTAAATGCACAGTATCTCATAAAAGACTCCGTCGACGATATTTTGGATCTCACAGAAAATGTTATTAATAAAATCGCAAAAACATTAGCGAATGATAATTTTAGTTTTAATTAGTATGTAATATGAGTTTTATAAATATTTTGTAAATTACTTTTTTAAGGTTTCTATAATATTATTACGTTTTATCTGTACAGAACAATGTCTTATTTGTAATAAAGAAAATTCAATAATTAGTTACTTATATAGTTAGAATGTGATTTATATCAATAAATATTAAATCAATCATTTTACTTTTAATTTTATCCTTTAGGCTAAGAGTAAAAATATAAGCTTTGTTTATGAATATAGAATAAAGAGTAAACCAAATTTTGTATGTTAATCAAAAAACTCCATCTATTAGCATTTGACTGGATCAAATTAATATTTACTTTTATTCATTTAATGATTCAGTATAAACGCAGTAGATGTCGCTGTTTTAAATTTTTATGATGTAGATAGAGTAATTATAATCACAGTAGAGCATCACCAAAAACTGAGACTAGTTAATATTACGGCTTATAATATTTCTTACACATTAATTTTTTTGCTAAGTCAATAAATGAAAAAAAATATTAATTTAAAAAGTTTTATTTAAGAGATTAATTTTGGTCATTACAATATACAATTATCATAATACCATTTTTTAATACAAATTACATTTTTTAGTGCACACACTTGCTGATGACTGAGACAGTTATACTTAATTTCAGGTTTACAATAAGTTTTATATAATATAGAGAAATTGGGGCTGCCTTCTTCTTCGATATCCAGTAAAAAACAATTTTTACATAAATTACTTATCCAACTTTGCTTTTCACGCCCCTTCATTATCACTGTTTTATCTGTTAAAATGTGTTTAATTATCCTTTTGAACTCTCTGTAGTCGATATAGCCTTCGCTCCAAGTTATGCCTCTATGTCGCTCAATCCATCGAACGCGTTTCTTTTCTTCTTTAGTTAAATATGTATATGAATAAGGAGGTTTTACTAAAAACACTTCAGTAAACTCTTGGGTAGCTATTGCTAATTCTTTTAATATAAAGTAATTATTGTCATCTTTAAATCCTTGGATATCAACAAAAACATATGAGCTCATGATATCTTTTTAACAATGTTACTCAAGGGCTTGTACTCAAATATACAGTCGTTTAATATCAAGCAATATGCTGCTGTCTGATCAGGTATTTCTTGGTCAGTTTCTATTTCAACTCTCACATCTATAGAGCCCTTCAAAGTCTCTTGTTGACGGGAACAGTCGATTACAAATAATGGAGCAATATCTTTGAATTCTTTTAAGCTCATCAATGGTTCTGCTCGACGGCCATAATAAGACTGTTGAAATCTTGAATATTGTTCGTATAATAAAGAAAACTTATTTTCTGAGAAACTTATGTTTAATCCTTCGTAAGGGTAATACGACGAATTCAAAAATACTCTAATGTCACGAACATTACAATGATCGAATTCTGCCATTGACATTTGTGATTGATGTTTACGATTGGTTTGTAACGCAATTATAACGAACCGCGGTTTCTCAGTTTGCGATGTAGTTTTAATTGCCCAAGTATGTTTGCGAGTTCTGGGGAGTAGTGGGTACTCATACAGATCCCAATTCCGAAAAGCTAATGTTATAGCACGATCTTTTTCTAGATGTTTCAATAAATTAATTCTTTCACGATCTGATACTTTGACGTGTGGAACTCGCCAAACTATTTTATTAATAACTATATCGTCAACAATTTCTTCACTATTTAATTTTAATGCATTAAGGTTGCTGTTGCTTCTTAGTAACACTAACTCATGTTTACAATTTATTACGATTTTCTCATAATCTTCCGCGAAGCCCAATATTCTGTTTAATGGTATTACAGAATTGTCCATATTTAATGGTTTAAACTGAGATTCACTGGGTGCCACCAACCAAATGGTGAACGGTACGACCTAATCGAGGCCAGTTGAAAATCAGTGTCTTCCATTGACCTGGCTATTCAAGTACCAATGTCCTAAAAGGTGATAAAGAGTAATCTAGTTTACTGGGTGCCACCAACCAAACGGTGAACGGTACGACCTAATCGAGGCCAGTAATGGGATAACTCGGCGTCTACCAAGGGCGTCCCGAAGATCATTTGAGACACTGATCGTTAGTAAGATGCCAACCAATTTGATCATCGGTATGAGCAATCGGCCTGGGCAAACGATTTTCCTTGTTCATCAATTATTAATCACTAGAGTAATATGTATTTTGGTTGCAATATATTTATACTATTAAAAGTTGTTTAGTGTGAAAATGTAACAATCTAGTGTAGTGTGAACAAACAGCAATCGGATCAGGTGAGTCAAATTATCCTATTACTTATGCATACCATTTTACCAAGCGCCGTTGACTGATATTCCGTATTTTTTGAAAAACCAAAGGTATTATTGGGGATTTCAAAACAGGTAGTTTTCATCACACCGAGCGAATGAAATGAGCGGTGTGATGAAAACTACCTGTTTTGAAATCCCCAATAATACCCTACTCTCCTCAAGTCAAAAAAAGTCAAAGTCAAAGAATAATGGTATTATGTACGTTTTTTATTCAACATTAATATGTTATACATTCAAAAAAAAGTATTCCTGGCTTAAATTATGTTGTTCATTTCAAGAGTTACACCTACCTACTGAAAAAGACGGGTTGTGTTTTTACACATTATCGAAAAATCAATTCTTTATTAGAAATCTATTTTATTTGTTTCAACCATCAAATGCAGAAAATAGACATTTATGAAAAGGATATAGATTTCTATAAAACACGGGACAATAAAATCGCTGTAAAAATTCGAGATTTTTGTTTTCAAAAGTGTAGTTACATAAATAAATTATCTAGACCTGAAATAAAGATATATTTACCAGCGGATGCGGGGGCGGGTGTCTCGGCAGCGGCGGATGGGAAAACTGTGAAGGGTGCGACAGGTGCGATGGGTGCGTCGGGTGAGTCGGATGCGGGGGTAAGGATGGGTGCGACAGATGAGATGGGTGCGACGGATGTGATTGGTGAGATGGGTGTGACGAGTGCGTCGGGTGTAGAGGTGGTGGGTGCCGCACTGCATCCGTGTCCCAGTCGGTGCCGCTCTCGTTGTCGTCCGTCGAAGACGTCGACGGGAAACGATCTCGCGCTGAAAAAACATCCATACTAATATTATAAATGTGAAAGTCTCTCTGTCTGTCTGTCTATCTGTCTGTTACACTTTCACAGCCAAACCGCTAAACGGATTTGAAATTTGGTACGAATATAGTTAAAGACCCGAGGTCAAACATAGGCTACTTTTTGACGCAGGCGGAGCTGCGGGAAACAGCTAGTTATAAAGGTAAGTACTTACCCATTTTTAGGTAAGGACGCTACTAACCACACTATCAATAGTGTTTTTTTTTTAAATCTACTACAGGTACAGTACAGTTTACTCATAACGACACTTCATCTAGATGATCCGAAGATTAAGTAGCTCGATAGCCGAACGGGGAATTGGCTTTTGGAACAATTGGGCATTTCAAGCGACAGTGAGGGCGTAAAATTTGACAGAAATTCATTAACAAATTCTGATTTCACGCATTTTATAGGCCTTCGAAAACTTTCATGTTACTTGTGGGCGTCGTAAAAACATAATAACACAAAATAGGGGAAAAATGACTCTAGAAAACCCTTTTTTCCGATGTGATGACATAACTTTGGCCCATGAAAGAAAATGAAAATAATACGGTACCTTCTACGTCTAAATATTTATCCTATAAAATAATATAGAAAAGATAAGAGTAATATAGATAAGAAGAAAAATCAATGATCAAACATATTCTTTTGAGTTTAGCGAAATTCAGGCTCCTTAATAATATTTTTGAGGGTACAACCGGACAACCGCTAAGATAAATGAGATCTCCTGCCTTCCTATATCAATGTTACGCAGATAAAGTATTTAAATAATATTTAAAAAAAAATCCAAATTTTTAAATTCTCTCTCTTCGATTAAGTTCTCTCTCTCTATTATTACGAAAGAAAAATTACCTACTAAGTATGACTCCTTCCAAAAATACTTATGTGTGTGAAAGACACCTAGTTATAACTTAATTTTCATATAAAAACTTTTGTAGTTAGTATGAGTAGGTTTTAGACATTTTAAGAGTCTATCCTATAAAATGAGTGTATTACTTAGGTAGACATTAGAGGATAAAAATATACTTACGCAATTTGATCTTCATAACTTTTATCACGGATCTACGCAGCGTGGCTACTTTTTGATGGACGTCCAAGTAATTCCCGCGCTCTCCACTTCGCTGACAGGAACTGCCAATCTCACACGCTAAATACTTTTTATGATAGACATCACTCGCTAAAACACAAGGAAAACAAGGGAAAAATATGTCTCATTGACGATTTTCACATCCAGATGCTCGATCAGAGGCGTCTGTTTTCAAAATGGGCTATTTTTTGTTTCGAAAATCGTTGCGCTTTTGTGACAATAGACAACGACGTATGTCGTTTGTCACGATGATTAAAACTTTGAAATTTACAAAAAAAGAATTTTCTTACCAGCCATGATTTTTTTACTTTTCGGATGAAAAAGTTTTTCACGGGTGTATGTTATCTGTGCTGTTGTATTCTTTTTTTCATATTTATTATACGGTAGGTACTTATTATCTCTTTTGAAGGAGCTCGTTAATCGAACGCGATCCGAATATACGTAGCTAATGCGCGTGTCAAGCGTCGACGTGACGCGACCACTATTGGATTGGTCGCCATTTAGTGGCATTTTCTATCTTGAGCTTCTCCGTGCTTCGTAAGGCACGTTAAGCCGTTGGTCCCGGTTGTTATTGATAGATAGCAGTCGTGAGGGTGTGTCCAATGCCTTAGGGCAGCTTGAAAAATTTTGACAGTGTTGGCCACTAACACACCTCGGGTCATGTTCCTGTTGGTCTGGTTTCCCTGTAAAAAAGGTTATGGAGGTTAGACGGGAGTCGCTCCATCGTAATAACCAGTTCCGCTAAATTTAGAACCATGACTTTACAGCGTACCCTAGGCTCCGAAGCGTAAGCTAACGACGTAACTAGGAATACACGCTAGGATGATGATGATGTACTAATTACTTTTATGGGGTAAATAAACAGGCTTACGGCCCGCCTTATATATATATATCAGTAAATAGCCCTTAGAAACACAGCTATTATAATGCATATTTGTATTCTGCAAATACATGATTCTGATTCTGAATTTATGTTTTAATTTTCAACACAGCTTAAAAATATATATGAGAGTAGATTTCCACAGTAAAAAAAACCTAGGTATTCTAAAGCTATGGTAAAAACAAAGATATTCTAATTCTGTGCTAAAAGATCTATACATCTAATCTAAGATCCATCCATCCATATCCTACTAGGATATGGATGGATGGATTGTTTATTTATAAAATCTGTCTCAACGGAAAAAGACAATAATGTAAACAAATATGGCCGTTTGACATTGGGACAGGGTTGTCGATGGTATTTTCTTTTTATGTCAAAGCATTTGCGTAATCATTATCATATCAATTATTGTAACGGTGGTTCCCTACTTCCTGGTCTGAACGTACCGTATTAAACATAGATTTAGAATTTTTTTATGTATTAAAAATCGTATCTATTTCGTATTGCGACTGTACTTGTACCATTAGAAACGGTTATCTAGGACAGCACAACTAGTTGTGCATACCAGTTGGTCAATGATAAATACGTGAACCATTTTTGGGTCCCTCAAAGAGTCGATAATGACTATTTAAACAATGAGTAGGATACATATATAATTCCTCCATCTTACGTAGACTTTTTTATTGGAGTTTGAAGAATTTGCTTTAATGACCATTAACGACTCCTCTGCTCTATATTCAGGTTTGAAGGGATTGCATCGTGGCAATTGGCTAAACAACTGGTTTGGGTTTGATAAGTTCTTCTCTCGCTAGTGGGATCGATGACCTTTGTTCACTGTCACTAGGATCAAAGTAATTAATGCATACTTATCGCTACAAGTACTGGGGGAATCCCTAAAATAAAACCAAGAATATCACATAAAAATAAAACCGCTGTATTGAAAAGTAACATTAACATACTCGTAGCAAAATAAAATTAACAAATTACGCTAAAAATCACTTTTAAATTACTTCTCCTCCCGAGTCAGCTGTAGGGGTCTCAGTGGCTGGTGTGACAGGCACTGGTACAGGACACATGGCAGGTACTGTTACAGGACACATGGGACATTCTGTGGGGGGTTTCATGTTCATGTTAGGCGCTGACACTGCGCTTGGTGCTTTCTGGGCTTGGGCAGCTAACTTGTTGGACTTCTCGATGGTATCTGATAATATTTCTTTGAGGGTCGACGCTAGCGCCTTGGGGTTTCCTGTGCTGTCCAGCTGCAAAGATAGAGATCAAATTTCAAGTGTGTTAACCGACTTCAATAAAGGAGGAGGTTCTATGTTCGTGTGTATGTATTCTCAAAAGAGAGCCTGTGTTTGTTATGTTACAGTATCCTAACCCTGTCTATAAATACACTTGCGTCTGTAGCACAGAATATTATTTTCCTCCTATCTACTTTGTGATAGCGCAGAATAATTAGCTGCAGAGAGTAGAGGTAGAGACCAACTTTGTACGTTATGTTATTAAAGTTTGTTGTATATACGTAACTTCGCTAAGACAAAATTTTACAATGATCATCAGCTACACCGTGTTTGCCTGACGACATGACCGCCAAATCGTTCGGAACGTTCACTATGTGAGCTTAGAAAGACTCGCAAAAATCTAATGACACAATAAACATCTGCTTCATCGTCTTTACCAGGTACTACTTAAGTACGAGTATGAACACTGACCGTGACGACATGCCCGCCAAACCGCTTGTGTACGTTCTTCACTTTGTGTGCCGCCTCCCGGATGATGTCCCTCGCGGCATTTATCTCCGACTCTGGCCTGCCCAGCTCGGAAAGTTTGTTCTGTAACCTCGTAGCTGCCACCTGGAATAGGTATAAAGTTGTCAAAAATAAGTAAGTAGCCAATCCAATTGCTAGTACCTAGTTTTAATTAAGAGTTTCCCGCTTTGCGTGATCTTTTTTCGCATAATATTTTTACGTTCGTAGCTGTCTTTCTCCTGCCTAAACAATATAAATGACTTATTTAATTTGTTTGTTTGTAATACCTTTATTGCACAGTAAAATAAAATACATTATACAATAACAAAATAATGCACCGGTAGACTTATCTCTTTAAGAGATCTCTTTCAGTCAACCGGAAAGCTGGTGGTAGTATTCGTGCAAACAGAACAACATAATTATCATAGATTAATAATTGGTCTCCGCTGCGGTCGAGCGCGCGAGACCAATTATTAATCTATGATAATTATGTATAATCCCGCCCCAAAAATAAACCACAAAAACTCTCACCTCAGACCCTGGATCTGATGGCTAAGCGACGGTCCATGATGCTGCAGACCTCCGAAGACGCCGACGTCTACCGGCAGCTCAATAGACAAATCCGGAAATCTTTGCGGAACGATACTCGCTCCTTCAATACAGAACGTATTAAGGAGACGATAGAGCAAAACAAAGGCTCCAAAGTGTTCGCAAAGGTGGAGTCTATTGGGCAGAGCCGACTGACCAAGCTGAAGACGGAGGACGGCAACGTGGTATCGACGAGAGCCGAGGTGCTGAGGGAGATCGAGAGGTTTTACGGACAACTCTACACTTCAGTAGCCAAACCCGTTGAAAGCTTGGCCAAAGACCCAAGAGCCAAGCTTACCCGACACTATACGGAAGATATCCCGGACATCAGCCTGTACGAGATTAGGATTGCCCTTAAACAGCTCAAGAACAACAAGGCGCCGGGCGAAGACGGAATCACAGCAGAGCTTCTGAAAGCGGGCGGAACGCCGGTACTGAAAATCCTTCAGAAGCTCTTTAATTCCGTTTTGCTCGAGGGCGTGACGCCAGAGGCGTGGAACAGGGGCGTGGTGGTTTTGTTCTTCAAAAAAGGTGACAATACCCTATTGAAGAACTATAGACCCATCACGCTCCTGAGCCACATCTATAAGCTGTTTTCGAGGGTAATCACGAATCGTCTCGCGAACAGGCTCGATGCCTTCCAGCCTCCCGAACAAGCCGGTTTCCGAAAAGGGTTTAGTACCATAGACCACATCCATACGCTTCGGCAGGTTATACAGAAGGCCAAAGAGTATAACCGGCCACTATGCCTAGCGTTTGTGGACTATGAGAAGGCCTTCGATTCGATCGAAATGTGGGCGGTGCTTCAGTCTCTCCAGCGGTGCCGCATAGACTATCGGTACATCGAAGTGTTGAAGTGTTTATACAGCAACGCCACCATGTCAGTCCGAGTACAGGAGCAGAGCACGAGGGCTATTCCATTGCAGAGAGGTGTAAGACAGGGAGACGTCATTTCTCCGAAACTGTTTACCGCTGCTCTGGAAGATGCCTTCAAACTCCTGGAATGGGAAGGACTTGGCATCAACATCAATGGCGAGTATATCACTCACCTTCGTTTTGCCGACGATATCGTGGTTATGGCGGAATCGCTGGAGGACTTAAGTACCATGCTCAGCGACCTCAACGTGGTCTCCCAACAGGTGGGCCTTAAAATGAACATGGACAAAACCAAGGCAATGTGTAATGTCCATGTTACGCCATCACCGGTTTCAGTCG
>CANASO010000026.1:0-7500 GCA_947363495.1 Euzophera pinguis
TATGGGGCGCGCACGAAAATCAAATCCGTATGCGCACCGTTTAAATAGCGCCGAATTATCGAATCCAACGATATATCACACATATACTTTTGAGGAAATTTTTTGAAAATTTTAATACCAATGTATGGAGAAAAGCACTTACCAAGTAACCTCGGTATGCTAGTTTTGGACAAATCCTAGAATTTTTCAAAAAGTATACGTCCGATCTTCGAAAACGGGGTGTCGCTGGACTCGTCTCGGCGAGACGGATCGAATGAAGCCAAAAATAGAAAATTTTTAGTAGAAAATTTATAAATTTTCAAAGAAAATGTAGTTTTTTGAATTTTGGAAATGCCGTAGCAAGTCCAAATAAGGTCCGATGAGACCGAGAAGCGGCTCAATCGACGCGGGGCGACGGAATCTACGAGAAAAAATAAAATTTGGAACAACCAGTGTCCTTGGAAAATTTGGAAAATTCAAAAATGCAATTTTTTATAGTTTTTTGGAAAATTTAGTATGGGGCGCGCACGAAAATCAAATCCGTATGCGCACCGTTTAAATAGCGCCGAATTATCGAATCCAACGATATATCACACATATACTTTTGAGGAAATTTTTTGAAAATTTTAATACCAATGTATGGAGAAAAGCACTTACCAAGTAACCTCGGTATGCTAGTTTTGGACAAATCCTAGAATTTTTCAAAAAGTATACGTCCGATCTTCGAAAACGGGGTGTCGCTGGACTCGTCTCGGCGAGACGGATCGAATGAAGCCAAAAATAGAAAATTTTTAGTAGAAAATTTATAAATTTTCAAAGAAAATGTAGTTTTTTGAATTTTGGAAATGCCGTAGCAAGTCCAAATAAGGTCCGATGAGACCGAGAAGCGGCTCAATCGACGCGGGGCGACGGAATCTACGAGAAAAAATAAAATTTGGAACAACCAGTGTCCTTGGAAAATTTGGAAAATTCAAAAATGCAATTTTTTATAGTTTTTTGGAAAATTTAGTATGGGGCGCGCACGAAAATCAAATCCGTATGCGCACCGTTTAAATAGCGCCGAATTATCGAATCCAACGATATATCACACATATACTTTTGAGGAAATTTTTTGAAAATTTTAATACCAATGTATGGAGAAAAGCACTTACCAAGTAACCTCGGTATGCTAGTTTTGGACAAATCCTAGAATTTTTCAAAAAGTATACGTCCGATCTTCGAAAACGGGGTGTCGCTGGACTCGTCTCGGCGAGACGGATCGAATGAAGCCAAAAATAGAAAATTTTTAGTAGAAAATTTATAAATTTTCAAAGAAAATGTAGTTTTTTGAATTTTGGAAATGCCGTAGCAAGTCCAAATAAGGTCCGATGAGACCGAGAAGCGGCTCAATCGACGCGGGGCGACGGAATCTACGAGAAAAAATAAAATTTGGAACAACCAGTGTCCTTGGAAAATTTGGAAAATTCAAAAATGCAATTTTTTATAGTTTTTTGGAAAATTTAGTATGGGGCGCGCACGAAAATCAAATCCGTATGCGCACCGTTTAAATAGCGCCGAATTATCGAATCCAACGATATATCACACATATACTTTTGAGGAAATTTTTTGAAAATTTTAATACCAATGTATGGAGAAAAGCACTTACCAAGTAACCTCGGTATGCTAGTTTTGGACAAATCCTAGAATTTTTCAAAAAGTATACGTCCGATCTTCGAAAACGGGGTGTCGCTGGACTCGTCTCGGCGAGACGGATCGAATGAAGCCAAAAATAGAAAATTTTTAGTAGAAAATTTATAAATTTTCAAAGAAAATGTAGTTTTTTGAATTTTGGAAATGCCGTAGCAAGTCCAAATAAGGTCCGATGAGACCGAGAAGCGGCTCAATCGACGCGGGGCGACGGAATCTACGAGAAAAAATAAAATTTGGAACAACCAGTGTCCTTGGAAAATTTGGAAAATTCAAAAATGCAATTTTTTATAGTTTTTTGGAAAATTTAGTATGGGGCGCGCACGAAAATCAAATCCGTATGCGCACCGTTTAAATAGCGCCGAATTATCGAATCCAACGATATATCACACATATACTTTTGAGGAAATTTTTTGAAAATTTTAATACCAATGTATGGAGAAAAGCACTTACCAAGTAACCTCGGTATGCTAGTTTTGGACAAATCCTAGAATTTTTCAAAAAGTATACGTCCGATCTTCGAAAACGGGGTGTCGCTGGACTCGTCTCGGCGAGACGGATCGAATGAAGCCAAAAATAGAAAATTTTTAGTAGAAAATTTATAAATTTTCAAAGAAAATGTAGTTTTTTGAATTTTGGAAATGCCGTAGCAAGTCCAAATAAGGTCCGATGAGACCGAGAAGCGGCTCAATCGACGCGGGGCGACGGAATCTACGAGAAAAAATAAAATTTGGAACAACCAGTGTCCTTGGAAAATTTGGAAAATTCAAAAATGCAATTTTTTATAGTTTTTTGGAAAATTTAGTATGGGGCGCGCACGAAAATCAAATCCGTATGCGCACCGTTTAAATAGCGCCGAATTATCGAATCCAACGATATATCACACATATACTTTTGAGGAAATTTTTTGAAAATTTTAATACCAATGTATGGAGAAAAGCACTTACCAAGTAACCTCGGTATGCTAGTTTTGGACAAATCCTAGAATTTTTCAAAAAGTATACGTCCGATCTTCGAAAACGGGGTGTCGCTGGACTCGTCTCGGCGAGACGGATCGAATGAAGCCAAAAATAGAAAATTTTTAGTAGAAAATTTATAAATTTTCAAAGAAAATGTAGTTTTTTGAATTTTGGAAATGCCGTAGCAAGTCCAAATAAGGTCCGATGAGACCGAGAAGCGGCTCAATCGACGCGGGGCGACGGAATCTACGAGAAAAAATAAAATTTGGAACAACCAGTGTCCTTGGAAAATTTGGAAAATTCAAAAATGCAATTTTTTATAGTTTTTTGGAAAATTTAGTATGGGGCGCGCACGAAAATCAAATCCGTACGCGCACCGTTTAAATAGCGCCGAATTATCGAATCCAACGATATATCACACATATACTTTTGAGGAAATTTTTTGAAAATTTTAATACCAATGTATGGAGAAAAGCACTTACCAAGTAACCTCGGTATGCTAGTTTTGGACAAATCCTAGAATTTTTCAAAAAGTATACGTCCGATCTTCGAAAACGGGGTGTCGCTGGACTCGTCTCGGCGAGACGGATCGAATGAAGCCAAAAATAGAAAATTTTTAGTAGAAAATTTATAAATTTTCAAAGAAAATGTAGTTTTTTGAATTTTGGAAATGCCGTAGCAAGTCCAAATAAGGTCCGATGAGACCGAGAAGCGGCTCAATCGACGCGGGGCGACGGAATCTACGAGAAAAAATAAAATTTGGAACAACCAGTGTCCTTGGAAAATTTGGAAAATTCAAAAATGCAATTTTTTATAGTTTTTTGGAAAATTTAGTATGGGGCGCGCACGAAAATCAAATCCGTACGCGCACCGTTTAAATAGCGCCGAATTATCGAATCCAACGATATATCACACATATACTTTTGAGGAAATTTTTTGAAAATTTTAATACCAATGTATGGAGAAAAGCACTTACCAAGTAACCTCGGTATGCTAGTTTTGGACAAATCCTAGAATTTTTCAAAAAGTATACGTCCGATCTTCGAAAACGGGGTGTCGCTGGACTCGTCTCGGCGAGACGGATCGAATGAAGCCAAAAATAGAAAATTTTTAGTAGAAAATTTATAAATTTTCAAAGAAAATGTAGTTTTTTGAATTTTGGAAATGCCGTAGCAAGTCCAAATAAGGTCCGATGAGACCGAGAAGCGGCTCAATCGACGCGGGGCGACGGAATCTACGAGAAAAAATAAAATTTGGAACAACCAGTGTCCTTGGAAAATTTGGAAAATTCAAAAATGCAATTTTTTATAGTTTTTTGGAAAATTTAGTATGGGGCGCGCACGAAAATCAAATCCGTACGCGCACCGTTTAAATAGCGCCGAATTATCGAATCCAACGATATATCACACATATACTTTTGAGGAAATTTTTTGAAAATTTTAATACCAATGTATGGAGAAAAGCACTTACCAAGTAACCTCGGTATGCTAGTTTTGGACAAATCCTAGAATTTTTCAAAAAGTATACGTCCGATCTTCGAAAACGGGGTGTCGCTGGACTCGTCTCGGCGAGACGGATCGAATGAAGCCAAAAATAGAAAATTTTTAGTAGAAAATTTATAAATTTTCAAAGAAAATGTAGTTTTTTGAATTTTGGAAATGCCGTAGCAAGTCCAAATAAGGTCCGATGAGACCGAGAAGCGGCTCAATCGACGCGGGGCGACGGAATCTACGAGAAAAAATAAAATTTGGAACAACCAGTGTCCTTGGAAAATTTGGAAAATTCAAAAATGCAATTTTTTATAGTTTTTTGGAAAATTTAGTATGGGGCGCGCACGAAAATCAAATCCGTACGCGCACCGTTTAAATAGCGCCGAATTATCGAATCCAACGATATATCACACATATACTTTTGAGGAAATTTTTTGAAAATTTTAATACCAATGTATGGAGAAAAGCACTTACCAAGTAACCTCGGTATGCTAGTTTTGGACAAATCCTAGAATTTTTCAAAAAGTATACGTCCGATCTTCGAAAACGGGGTGTCGCTGGACTCGTCTCGGCGAGACGGATCGAATGAAGCCAAAAATAGAAAATTTTTAGTAGAAAATTTATAAATTTTCAAAGAAAATGTAGTTTTTTGAATTTTGGAAATGCCGTAGCAAGTCCAAATAAGGTCCGATGAGACCGAGAAGCGGCTCAATCGACGCGGGGCGACGGAATCTACGAGAAAAAATAAAATTTGGAACAACCAGTGTCCTTGGAAAATTTGGAAAATTCAAAAATGCAATTTTTTATAGTTTTTTGGAAAATTTAGTATGGGGCGCGCACGAAAATCAAATCCGTATGCGCACCGTTTAAATAGCGCCGAATTATCGAATCCAACGATATATCACACATATACTTTTGAGGAAATTTTTTGAAAATTTTAATACCAATGTATGGAGAAAAGCACTTACCAAGTAACCTCGGTATGCTAGTTTTGGACAAATCCTAGAATTTTTCAAAAAGTATACGTCCGATCTTCGAAAACGGGGTGTCGCTGGACTCGTCTCGGCGAGACGGATCGAATGAAGCCAAAAATAGAAAATTTTTAGTAGAAAATTTATAAATTTTCAAAGAAAATGTAGTTTTTTGAATTTTGGAAATGCCGTAGCAAGTCCAAATAAGGTCCGATGAGACCGAGAAGCGGCTCAATCGACGCGGGGCGACGGAATCTACGAGAAAAAATAAAATTTGGAACAACCAGTGTCCTTGGAAAATTTGGAAAATTCAAAAATGCAATTTTTTATAGTTTTTTGGAAAATTTAGTATGGGGCGCGCACGAAAATCAAATCCGTATGCGCACCGTTTAAATAGCGCCGAATTATCGAATCCAACGATATATCACACATATACTTTTGAGGAAATTTTTTGAAAATTTTAATACCAATGTATGGAGAAAAGCACTTACCAAGTAACCTCGGTATGCTAGTTTTGGACAAATCCTAGAATTTTTCAAAAAGTATACGTCCGATCTTCGAAAACGGGGTGTCGCTGGACTCGTCTCGGCGAGACGGATCGAATGAAGCCAAAAATAGAAAATTTTTAGTAGAAAATTTATAAATTTTCAAAGAAAATGTAGTTTTTTGAATTTTGGAAATGCCGTAGCAAGTCCAAATAAGGTCCGATGAGACCGAGAAGCGGCTCAATCGACGCGGGGCGACGGAATCTACGAGAAAAAATAAAATTTGGAACAACCAGTGTCCTTGGAAAATTTGGAAAATTCAAAAATGCAATTTTTTATAGTTTTTTGGAAAATTTAGTATGGGGCGCGCACGAAAATCAAATCCGTATGCGCACCGTTTAAATAGCGCCGAATTATCGAATCCAACGATATATCACACATATACTTTTGAGGAAATTTTTTGAAAATTTTAATACCAATGTATGGAGAAAAGCACTTACCAAGTAACCTCGGTATGCTAGTTTTGGACAAATCCTAGAATTTTTCAAAAAGTATACGTCCGATCTTCGAAAACGGGGTGTCGCTGGACTCGTCTCGGCGAGACGGATCGAATGAAGCCAAAAATAGAAAATTTTTAGTAGAAAATTTATAAATTTTCAAAGAAAATGTAGTTTTTTGAATTTTGGAAATGCCGTAGCAAGTCCAAATAAGGTCCGATGAGACCGAGAAGCGGCTCAATCGACGCGGGGCGACGGAATCTACGAGAAAAAATAAAATTTGGAACAACCAGTGTCCTTGGAAAATTTGGAAAATTCAAAAATGCAATTTTTTATAGTTTTTTGGAAAATTTAGTATGGGGCGCGCACGAAAATCAAATCCGTATGCGCACCGTTTAAATAGCGCCGAATTATCGAATCCAACGATATATCACACATATACTTTTGAGGAAATTTTTTGAAAATTTTAATACCAATGTATGGAGAAAAGCACTTACCAAGTAACCTCGGTATGCTAGTTTTGGACAAATCCTAGAATTTTTCAAAAAGTATACGTCCGATCTTCGAAAACGGGGTGTCGCTGGACTCGTCTCGGCGAGACGGATCGAATGAAGCCAAAAATAGAAAATTTTTAGTAGAAAATTTATAAATTTTCAAAGAAAATGTAGTTTTTTGAATTTTGGAAATGCCGTAGCAAGTCCAAATAAGGTCCGATGAGACCGAGAAGCGGCTCAATCGACGCGGGGCGACGGAATCTACGAGAAAAAATAAAATTTGGAACAACCAGTGTCCTTGGAAAATTTGGAAAATTCAAAAATGCAATTTTTTATAGTTTTTTGGAAAATTTAGTATGGGGCGCGCACGAAAATCAAATCCGTATGCGCACCGTTTAAATAGCGCCGAATTATCGAATCCAACGATATATCACACATATACTTTTGAGGAAATTTTTTGAAAATTTTAATACCAATGTATGGAGAAAAGCACTTACCAAGTAACCTCGGTATGCTAGTTTTGGACAAATCCTAGAATTTTTCAAAAAGTATACGTCCGATCTTCGAAAACGGGGTGTCGCTGGACTCGTCTCGGCGAGACGGATCGAATGAAGCCAAAAATAGAAAATTTTTAGTAGAAAATTTATAAATTTTCAAAGAAAATGTAGTTTTTTGAATTTTGGAAATGCCGTAGCAAGTCCAAATAAGGTCCGATGAGACCGAGAAGCGGCTCAATCGACGCGGGGCGACGGAATCTACGAGAAAAAATAAAATTTGGAACAACCAGTGTCCTTGGAAAATTTGGAAAATTCAAAAATGCAATTTTTTATAGTTTTTTGGAAAATTTAGTATGGGGCGCGCACGAAAATCAAATCCGTATGCGCACCGTTTAAATAGCGCCGAATTATCGAATCCAACGATATATCACACATATACTTT
>CANASO010000026.1:12500-25000 GCA_947363495.1 Euzophera pinguis
ACTGCTTATTTATTAGCACATAGTCACTTACACTTTTATCACAACACTCACCTGTCTTTGCACCAACCAGATAAAATATCTGGTGGAGCAGAGTCCGCTTTTTCTTGTGCTTTCTTTTCTTCGTGTCTGGTTATCTTGAACCCGCGCCGACGACCGCAGCATCGGGTTCCTGATGTTATTCATCCTGAACTTCGATGTCTTGTCTTAACGCGGGACTCAAGATTTCAAGACAGACTTATTCCCCTTAGCTGTATGCAATTTTAGATCTAGCCAGAGCGTCCCATTTTTGCCTGACTTGGCATGTCTGGCTAAATGCGTTGTGGTCTGCATTTCCTTTTTTCTCCTTCATGCAGTTGAGACAAGATGGAGGCTCTCCAGCCATGTTTTTGGGGCATTCTTCTTTTTTGTGCGTTTCTCCACAGTGACTACATTTTTCTTTTTTTTGTGTGCAGTATTTCTTCCCGTGCCCATACCCTAGGCACATTGAGCATTGTATTATCGGCGAAAAATCTTCTACATGAATTCGTTGCATATAGATATGTACAGTACCGGCCTCAACTACCCTCTTCCATATAGTTGGGGATACCCTCAATATGATATGGTCGAGGAGTTGATTTCTAGCTTTCTTCCGGAACCTCACTTCCATCCTGTCGTCTTTTTTATCAATTTTTTCAAATAGTTTTTTGTTTTGATTTATCAGACACTGCAAGACGTCCTCATCACAGTTCTTTTTCAGTACATTTTTCAGGATTAAAAGTGGGTCTTTGTTGATCATTTCTTCTACTTGCAACTGGTTGCTTTTAAGAATCTTTTGTTTTAGCCTATTACTTTCTTCCTTTGTTGTGCAACTCACGATAATTTTTTGATCTTTCGCCTTCCGTACCTTCTCAACCTTGATTCCTCCTTCGCATGCTCCCACCGCTTCCCTTAGTTGGTCCAGCACTTGTTCTCCAGTGTGTTTTTCATTTTTGGAGGTTATAATTACAGAGTGTAGTGTGTCTAGCTTTGGTGCTTGTGTCAGATTTGGATATCCATTTATACTTTTTTCTATATGTGGTGGCTGTCCTTGTGTAGAACTGTGTTGTCCTAATTGTTCTTTTAGCTCCTGTATACTTTTATTATTATGTTCGATTGCCAATACAAGTTTGTTAAATTTGTCTTCACAGCAGTCCTTTAGGGGTTCAGCCGTGCTGGTCTGAGTGGCGACTGGTGATCTGCGAACGGGGGCTTTATCCTTTGCCTTAACTGGCTTGGCCATTTCGGAAAAGATGGCACGGAGTTCATGGAAACTCTTCGATATATGTACCATTTTTTCGATTCTTGTATTTGCCAGTGCATCAGCTAGAAGGTCTCGAATATGATCCATTTTTTCTACGCCTTCTTTGTATAAGATCTCCCTTTCGGGATTGCTTGGTTCGAGAAGATAAGGATCCTCAGAACCGTTAGCCTTAACTGGAGAGTCAAGGGCTTCCTTGGGTTCTTCATTTTTATTATTTTTATTGCTCCTGCCAGGCCTTGATTTATGCACCATCTTGGTCAGTTTGTCAGGTTATTAGATTTATAAAAGGTTTGTCAAATTTAAAAAGAATTTTGTAGAAGTTGTATAAAGGTGGGTATATAACACAAAGGACTTAACAATGGACGATGCCGGTCAATCTTAAAATCGTCTCGTCAGCCGAATTTTGACGAGGAATCCGCCAAGGTCTTGTAACTCACCGCCTATTCTGGCTACTTGACGTATGTAATAGGCGTGAGTGATGTTTGTATGCAGAAATAAAATTTCTGCCTGTGAAATCCGCGGATATCTCGCCAACCTGCACTTCCTCCGTGGTGATCGATGCTTGCTTGTACACCTAAGCACTTGAAGCACACGTTTCCACGAAAACTTTTCAACAATTTTCACTAATTTTTACTAATTTTAATTTTTTGTTTCAGGGAGCTGCTTGGACGCGTCCGCACTCGACCGCGGCTCAACGAGACTGGTGGTTAGGTTAGGTTAGGTTAGGTTAGGTTAGGTTAGGTTAGGTTAGGTTAGGTTAGGTTAGGTTAGGTTAGGTTAGGTTAGGTTAGGTTAGGTTAGGTTAGGTTAGGTTAGGTTAGGTTAGGTTAGGTTAGGTTGGAGGGCGTCGTGGTAGAATGCGAAAGCGATCCCATGGCGTCCTCACAACGGCTGGTGCGGAAACGCCGGAGGGGTTTTAGTGGGTATTCCGGGCTGACTAGCAGCCCGGCGAGTCCCACACTTTGTGCGTAAATGCATTTCCCCTCCGATAACAAAAAAAAAAAAAAAAAAAAAAAAAAAAGGTTAGGTTAGGTTAGGTTAGGTTAGGTTAGGTTAGGTTAGGTTAGGTTAGGTTAGGTTAGGTTAGGTTAGGTTAGGTTAGGTTAGGTTAGGTTAGGTTAGGTTAGGTTAGGTTAGGTTAGGTTAGGTTAGGTTAGGTTAGGTTAGGTTAGGTTAGGTTAGGTTAGGTTAGGTTAGGTTAGGTTAGGTTAGGTTAGGTTAGGTTAGGTTAGGTTAGGTTAGGTTAGGTTAGGTTAGGTTAGGTTAGGTTAGGTTAGGTTAGGTTAGGTTTTTTTTTTTTTTTTTTTAAATGATTTTACGTAATTTTCCGCCCTATGGGTGAGGGGCGCCCTTGGCTACTGTGTTTTGTTTGTATATCTTGTTTAGAAAAGTGTGTGTGTGTTTTTTGTATTTTATTATCTTCTTTTAGTTACTAGAAATATTTCATCATAATATTAATCAATTTTTCTGTGCTTTATAATATATATATTTATCTGTTTCTTTGATTAAACTGTCAATCCTTGTTGTATTTTAACCATATTTATTTGTTCTCTAGTCTGTTGAATTTTATTTATTTAATTATCTTTATAACTCTTAAATTTATTTTTACTTATCTTATTTCTATTGTATAGTATTTTACTTTCCAATTTTTTACTCTAGTTATCTATGCTTTATAATTTTGTATTTATCTATTTCTCTACTTCTATTCTCAATTTATATTAAATTTGGTTACTTTTATTTGTTACATATTATGATTTTATACTTCCATAACATATGTGTATAATATACTTTAATGACTATCATTTTTTATGTATTGTCCTTCTATTTTGTTACTTTCCTTTAAATCTGGTGTTTTATAATTATGATTATAAAACCCAGTTTTCCAGCAAATTTTTAGACAATAATCGACCACGAGGCACAAGATATTTCTTTCGTGGTGTACGCATTGATCAGAAGAGATAATTTTTATCTTTCTGATCAATGCTCTTATCCAATACTTGCGCCAACGTGCTCGATTACTGTCTTTGACTTTCCATCATTCCATCCGTATGTCTGTCTGTCAGTCCAGTCTAGTCATGTATAGGCCACATTGGCCCTAGCCAGGGCCTCTCGCCTCTGCCTAATTGGGCAGACGGCGCTGAAGGCATTATGAACTAGATCACTTAATTTTGCCTCTTTGCAGTTTCTACAGGAGGGCGGAACCCCCGCCTCAAGTTCAGCACATTGAGCCCTCATGTGCGGACCACCGCAGTGGCTGCACACCTCGACCTCCAGCTTACAGAATCGCCGGCCATGCCCGTACCCCAGACAGCGCGAGCACTGTATGAGGGGGGACTGGTCGGCCACTCTCACTCGCTGGAGGTCGATGTGCACAGCACCTGCGGAGGTTAATCTTTGCCACAAATTTGGCGAGACTCTGAGGACTCTATGGCACTTGTGCGGGTCTTTCGTCCGCCTCCTGTAGATAACTTCCATCCGAAATTCCTGGTCATCTAGTCCATTGAACAGATGGCCGTTCTGAGTTTTTAATGCCCTCAGCACCGTCTCGTCGGAGTTTTCTTCCAAGAGGTTCCAGAAGATGACAAGCGGGTCCTTGTTCTTCAAGTCTTGTACCGTTAGATTGCTTTCTTCTCTTTGTAACTTTTCCTTAATTTTGTCCATCTCTTTTTTATCTTTGCACCCGATTATCACCTTCTGGTCCCTCGACTTCCTCATCATATCCACCCTGCTTCCTTCTTCGGTCGCATTTAATACTTTTTTAATTTTATTAAGTACCTTTTCCCCTGTATCAAAATCATCTTTTGAGACGACGACTACCGAGTGCATGGCCGTGCCTTTCCTTGGCTCCCCTTTTGGGGGACCGGCCACGACACTCGCGTATGTCGTCGCCTCCTTTACTTTCTTTTGTTTTATTATCTCCGATAATTCTTCTATATATTTTTTGTTATCTATTAATATTTTTCGATTTTCCCGAATTTCTTCTATTATACATCCTTCTACTTTATTATTTATTTTGCTGACCGAAGATTCTTCTTTGTTTGTCCTTCCCTCTACTTCCAACACCAATTCGAACATACTTGACAGTATTCTAAGTACGTTCTCCTTTATAGAAGTCTTTATGTTACCGGATTGCTCCAATTGGGATTTGCCCTCTTGTAGCAACCGGTGTGCTTTCGATGTTGCACTTCTTTCCCCCATCTCCCTCTCTTCCAAAAAACCAGACGCAGACGCCGTCATCCCCCTTGGAGATTTCTCCGCCGGTCCAGCAACGTCATTTTCTTTATTAGTCAACTTTTTAGTCATCTTTGGCTTTTTTGGTTTCGTAAGAGTTTTATCTGGGTCGGCAGTTTCATATACCTCAGGTGAATAAACGAGCGTCCGTCTAGGCTTTGGGGTGTGAAACATCTTAATAGGTGAGATATGATAATTTCGAAGTCAATTATTGGAATAAATCACGATTAAAATATAAATTTGTAAAAGTTGTATAAAATAATTTTTTAAAATATTTGTAAAATCAATAGTGTAAATAAATAATGTAGTTTGTAGTTAGTTAAAATTTTTAATTATTAATTATTTTTATCACAGCGCTTGGTCAAATTATTTAAAATGTATATTTATTGTATAGTTTAGGCTATAAGTTGCATGTATAGGGTGCAGCTTATAGTAAACAATGTTAATATAGTAAAACTTTGTCAGTGCTGAATTTATTTAGGCTAACTACCACGTTTTGTGGGCACCTGCCCTGTCTAATGTATACTAAATTATAGCACTTTAGTAGGCGGAGTCGACGACGAATTATGTAATAATTCTAATGTTACTTCTTTTTGTTTCAGATGCAGCGGCGATCTATACACCAGCATACACCGTGAGTACAGCAAGGATATCAACAATATTCCCTACAAGTCAACAATTGCAGTGTCTTTAAGTCAAGATATCAATGTAGTTTTATTTTTGTAAGTCCGCTATAAACGAGTTTCCTCTAGCGGGGTCGATTAAAACAAGTGTGACTCACGCAGTCTACCTGTCAAGATTTAAAATAGACGAAATTTCAAAAAATGTTTTTGACCCCTGTCCCAAAGTTGATATCCCAAATGAAATAAGGATGGGCGGGGGGGCCAATTTTTCAAAAAGTGTGTGTCCGATTCTCAAAAATGAGGTGTCGTTGGACTCGTCTCGGCGAGACGGATCTAATAATGCCAAAAACAGAAAATATTTAGAGGAAAATTTATAAATTTTCAAAGAAAATGTAGTTTTTTGAATTTTGAAAATGCCCTAGCAAGTCCAAACACAGTCCGATGAGACCGAGAAGCGGCTCAATAGACGCGGGGCGACGGAATCTACTAGAATAAATTTAGTTTTGAACAACCAGTGTTCGTGGAAAATTTGGAAAATTCAAAAATGCAATTTTTTGAAGTTTTTTGGAAAATTTTGTATGGGGCGCGCGAGAAAATCAAAACCGTATGCGCACCGTTCAAATAGCGCCAAATTATCGAATCCAACGATGTATCACACTTATATGTTAGATGAAAATTTTTGAAAATTCGAATGTCAATGTATGGAAAAAGCACTTACCAAGTAACCTCGGTATGCTTATTTTGGACAAATCTACGAACTTTTCAAAAAGTGTGTGTCCGATTCTCAAAAATGAGGTGTCGTTGGACTCGTCTCGGCGAGACGGATCTAATAATGCCAAAAACAGAAAATATTTAGAGGAAAATTTATAAATTTTCAAAGAAAATGTAGTTTTTTGAATTTTGAAAATGCCCTAGCAAGTCCAAACACAGTCCGATGAGACCGAGAAGCGGCTCAATAGACGCGGGGCGACGGAATCTACTAGAATAAATTTAGTTTTGAACAACCAGTGTTCGTGGAAAATTTGGAAAATTCAAAAATGCAATTTTTTGAAGTTTTTTGGAAAATTTTGTATGGGGCGCGCGAGAAAATCAAAACCGTATGCGCACCGTTCAAATAGCGCCAAATTATCGAATCCAACGATGTATCACACTTATATGTTAGATGAAAATTTTTGAAAATTCGAATGTCAATGTATGGAAAAAGCACTTACCAAGTAACCTCGGTATGCTTATTTTGGACAAATCTACGAATTTTTCAAAAAGTGTGTGTCCGATTCTCAAAAATGAGGTGTCGTTGGACTCGTCTCGGCGAGACGGATCTAATAATGCCAAAAACAGAAAATATTTAGAGGAAAATTTATAAATTTTCAAAGAAAATGTAGTTTTTTGAATTTTGAAAATGCCCTAGCAAGTCCAAACACAGTCCGATGAGACCGAGAAGCGGCTCAATAGACGCGGGGCGACGGAATCTACTAGAATAAATTTAGTTTTGAACAACCAGTGTTCGTGGAAAATTTGGAAAATTCAAAAATGCAATTTTTTGAAGTTTTTTGGAAAATTTTGTATGGGGCGCGCGAGAAAATCAAAACCGTATGCGCACCGTTCAAATAGCGCCAAATTATCGAATCCAACGATGTATCACACTTATATGTTAGATGAAAATTTTTGAAAATTCGAATGTCAATGTATGGAAAAAGCACTTACCAAGTAACCTCGGTATGCTTATTTTGGACAAATCTACGAACTTTTCAAAAAGTGTGTGTCCGATTCTCAAAAATGAGGTGTCGTTGGACTCGTCTCGGCGAGACGGATCTAATAATGCCAAAAACAGAAAATATTTAGAGGAAAATTTATAAATTTTCAAAGAAAATGTAGTTTTTTGAATTTTGAAAATGCCCTAGCAAGTCCAAACACAGTCCGATGAGACCGAGAAGCGGCTCAATAGACGCGGGGCGACGGAATCTACTAGAATAAATTTAGTTTTGAACAACCAGTGTTCGTGGAAAATTTGGAAAATTCAAAAATGCAATTTTTTGAAGTTTTTTGGAAAATTTTGTATGGGGCGCGCGAGAAAATCAAAACCGTATGCGCACCGTTCAAATAGCGCCAAATTATCGAATCCAACGATGTATCACACTTATATGTTAGATGAAAATTTTTGAAAATTCGAATGTCAATGTATGGAAAAAGCACTTACCAAGTAACCTCGGTATGCTTATTTTGGACAAATCTACGAACTTTTCAAAAAGTGTGTGTCCGATTCTCAAAAATGAGGTGTCGTTGGACTCGTCTCGGCGAGACGGATCTAATAATGCCAAAAACAGAAAATATTTAGAGGAAAATTTATAAATTTTCAAAGAAAATGTAGTTTTTTGAATTTTGAAAATGCCCTAGCAAGTCCAAACACAGTCCGATGAGACCGAGAAGCGGCTCAATAGACGCGGGGCGACGGAATCTACTAGAATAAATTTAGTTTTGAACAACCAGTGTTCGTGGAAAATTTGGAAAATTCAAAAATGCAATTTTTTGAAGTTTTTTGGAAAATTTTGTATGGGGCGCGCGAGAAAATCAAAACCGTATGCGCACCGTTCAAATAGCGCCAAATTATCGAATCCAACGATGTATCACACTTATATGTTAGATGAAAATTTTTGAAAATTCGAATGTCAATGTATGGAAAAAGCACTTACCAAGTAACCTCGGTATGCTTATTTTGGACAAATCTACGAATTTTTCAAAAAGTGTGTGTCCGATTCTCAAAAATGAGGTGTCGTTGGACTCGTCTCGGCGAGACGGATCTAATAATGCCAAAAACAGAAAATATTTAGAGGAAAATTTATAAATTTTCAAAGAAAATGTAGTTTTTTGAATTTTGAAAATGCCCTAGCAAGTCCAAACACAGTCCGATGAGACCGAGAAGCGGCTCAATAGACGCGGGGCGACGGAATCTACTAGAATAAATTTAGTTTTGAACAACCAGTGTTCGTGGAAAATTTGGAAAATTCAAAAATGCAATTTTTTGAAGTTTTTTGGAAAATTTTGTATGGGGCGCGCGAGAAAATCAAAACCGTATGCGCACCGTTCAAATAGCGCCAAATTATCGAATCCAACGATGTATCACACTTATATGTTAGATGAAAATTTTTGAAAATTCGAATGTCAATGTATGGAAAAAGCACTTACCAAGTAACCTCGGTATGCTTATTTTGGACAAATCTACGAACTTTTCAAAAAGTGTGTGTCCGATTCTCAAAAATGAGGTGTCGTTGGACTCGTCTCGGCGAGACGGATCTAATAATGCCAAAAACAGAAAATATTTAGAGGAAAATTTATAAATTTTCAAAGAAAATGTAGTTTTTTGAATTTTGAAAATGCCCTAGCAAGTCCAAACACAGTCCGATGAGACCGAGAAGCGGCTCAATAGACGCGGGGCGACGGAATCTACTAGAATAAATTTAGTTTTGAACAACCAGTGTTCGTGGAAAATTTGGAAAATTCAAAAATGCAATTTTTTGAAGTTTTTTGGAAAATTTTGTATGGGGCGCGCGAGAAAATCAAAACCGTATGCGCACCGTTCAAATAGCGCCAAATTATCGAATCCAACGATGTATCACACTTATATGTTAGATGAAAATTTTTGAAAATTCGAATAGGTTAGGTTAGGTTAGGTTAGGTTAGGTTAGGTTAGGTTAGGTTAGGTTAGGTTAGGTTAGGTTAGGTTAGGTTAGGTTAGGTTAGGTTAGGTTAGGTTAGGTTAGGTTAGGTTAGGTTAGGTTAGGTTAGGTTAGGTTAGGTTAGGTTAGGTTAGGTTAGGTTAGGTTAGGTTAGGTTAGGTTAGGTTAGGTTAGGTTAGGTTAGGTTAGGTTAGGTTAGGTTAGGTTAGGTTAGGTTAGGTTAGGTTAGGTTAGGTTAGGTTAGGTTAGGTTAGGTTAGGTTAGGTTAGGTTAGGTTAGGTTAGGTTAGGTTAGGTTAGGTTAGGTTAGGTTAGGTTAGGTTAGGTTAGGTTAGGTTAGGTTAGGTTAGGTTAGGTTAGGTTAGGTTAGGTTAGGTTAGGTTAGGTTAGGTTAGGTTAGGTTAGGTTAGGTTAGGTTAGGTTAGGTTAGGTTAGGTTAGGTTAGGTTAGGTTAGGTTAGGTTAGGTTAGGTTAGGTTAGGTTAGGTTAGGTTAGGTTAGGTTAGGTTAGGTTAGGTTAGGTTAGGTTAGGTTAGGTTAGGTTAGGTTAGGTTAGGTTAGGTTAGGTTAGGTTAGGTTAGGTTAGGTTAGGTTAGGTTAGGTTAGGTTAGGTTAGGTTAGGTTAGGTTAGGTTAGGTTAGGTTAGGTTAGGTTAGGTTAGGTTAGGTTAGGTTAGGTTAGGTTAGGTTAGGTTAGGTTAGGTTAGGTTAGGTTAGGTTAGGTTAGGTTAGGTTAGGTTAGGTTAGGTTAGGTTAGGTTAGGTTAGGTTAGGTTAGGTTAGGTTAGGTTAGGTTAGGTTAGGTTAGGTTAGGTTAGGTTAGGTTAGGTTAGGTTAGGTTAGGTTAGGTTAGGTTAGGTTAGGTTAGGTTAGGTTAGGTTAGGTTAGGTTAGGTTAGGTTAGGTTAGGTTAGGTTAGGTTAGGTTAGGTTAGGTTAGGTTAGGTTAGGTTAGGTTAGGTTAGGTTAGGTTAGGTTAGGTTAGGTTAGGTTAGGTTAGGTTAGGTTAGGTTAGGTTAGGTTAGGTTAGGTTAGGTTAGGTTAGGTTAGGTTAGGTTAGGTTAGGTTAGGTTAGGTTAGGTTAGGTTAGGTTAGGTTAGGTTAGGTTAGGTTAGGTTAGGTTAGGTTAGGTTAGGTTAGGTTAGGTTAGGTTAGGTTAGGTTAGGTTAGGTTAGGTTAGGTTAGGTTAGGTTAGGTTAGGTTAGGTTAGGTTAGGTTAGGTTAGGTTAGGTTAGGTTAGGTTAGGTTAGGTTAGGTTAGGTTAGGTTAGGTTAGGTTAGGTTAGGTTAGGTTAGGTTAGGTTAGGTTAGGTTAGGTTAGGTTAGGTTAGGTTAGGTTAGGTTAGGTTAGGTTAGGTTAGGTTAGGTTAGGTTAGGTTAGGTTAGGTTAGGTTAGGTTAGGTTAGGTTAGGTTAGGTTAGGTTAGGTTAGGTTAGGTTAGGTTAGGTTAGGTTAGGTTAGGTTAGGTTAGGTTAGGTTAGGTTAGGTTAGGTTAGGTTAGGTTAGGTTAGGTTAGGTTAGGTTAGGTTAGGTTAGGTTAGGTTAGGTTAGGTTAGGTTAGGTTAGGTTAGGTTAGGTTAGGTTAGGTTAGGTTAGGTTAGGTTAGGTTAGGTTAGGTTAGGTTAGGTTAGGTTAGGTTAGGTTAGGTTAGGTTAGGTTAGGTTAGGTTAGGTTAGGTTAGGTTAGGTTAGGTTAGGTTAGGTTAGGTTAGGTTAGGTTAGGTTAGGTTAGGTTAGGTTAGGTTAGGTTAGGTTAGGTTAGGTTAGGTTAGGTTAGGTTAGGTTAGGTTAGGTTAGGTTAGGTTAGGTTAGGTTAGGTTAGGTTAGGTTAGGTTAGGTTAGGTTAGGTTAGGTTAGGTTAGGTTAGGTTAGGTTAGGTTAGGTTAGGTTAGGTTAGGTTAGGTTAGGTTAGGTTAGGTTAGGTTAGGTTAGGTTAGGTTAGGTTAGGTTAGGTTAGGTTAGGTTAGGTTAGGTTAGGTTAGGTTAGGTTAGGTTAGGTTAGGTTAGGTTAGGTTAGGTTAGGTTAGGTTAGGTTAGGTTAGGTTAGGTTAGGTTAGGTTAGGTTAGGTTAGGTTAGGTTAGGTTAGGTTAGGTTAGGTTAGGTTAGGTTAGGTTAGGTTAGGTTAGGTTAGGTTAGGTTAGGTTAGGTTAGGTTAGGTTAGGTTAGGTTAGGTTAGGTTAGGTTAGGTTAGGTTAGGTTAGGTTAGGTTAGGTTAGGTTAGGTTAGGTTAGGTTAGGTTAGGTTAGGTTAGGTTAGGTTAGGTTAGGTTAGGTTAGGTTAGGTTAGGTTAGGTTAGGTTAGGTTAGGTTAGGGTTTTTTTTTTTTTTTTTTTTTTTTTTTTTTTTTTTTTTTAATGATTTTACTTATTTTTCCGCCTTATAGGTAAGAGGCGCCCTTGGCTACTGTTTTTGTTTTTGTACATCTTGTTTATAGGTGTGTGTTGTGTTTTATGTATTTTATTATCTAGTTTTTTTTTTTTTTTGTTGCTGGTATGATGTTATCACACTATTTATCGTTTGGTATAGTATTTTTTATTTACTTATTTCTTTTGTGTTTTTATCTGTTATTAATTTTCCAATTAATTGCTTTCATGGTTTATCAGACCTTATTTATTTATACATATTTTATTATACCTATTGTGATTATATACCTTTTATATATATTTTTTTTTTTTTTTTTTTTTTTTTGTTTATATACATATTTATTTGCGACTGTTTTAACTATTATTTATTATCCTTCTGTTTACTTTCTTTTCAATTGAATCTGGAGTTTTATAATCGCTATTATAAATACTCAGTTTCCCAACTTCTTGTAGACGATAATCGACTACGAGGCACAAGATATTTCTTTCGTGATGTACTCATTGATCAGAATAGATATTGTTTATCTTTCTGATCAATGCTCTTATCCAATACTTGCGCCAACGTACTCGATTATCGTCTCTGCATTGCTATCCTTCTGTCTATATGTCTGTCTGTCAGTCCAGTCAAGTCACAAGTAGGCCACGTTGGCCCTAGCCAAGGCCTCTCGCCTCTGCCTGATTGGGCAGACGGTGCTGAAGGCATTATGAACCAGATCGGTTAATTTTGCCTCTTTGCAGTTTCTACAGGAAGGCGGCACCCCCGCCTCAAGTTCTGCACATTGAGCCCTCATGTGTGGGCCACCGCAGTGGCTGCACACCTCGACCTCCAGTTTACAGAATCGCCGGCCATGCCCGTACCCCAGACAGCGCGAGCACTGTATGAGGGGGGACTGGTCGGCCACTCTCACTCGCTGGAGGTCGATGTGCACAGCCCCTGCGGAGGTTAGTCTCTGCCACAAAATTGGCGAGACCCTGAGGACTCTATGGCACTTGTGCGGGTCTTTAGTCCGCCTCCTGTAGATAACTTCCATCCGAACATCCTGATCTAAACCATCAAATAGATGGCCGTTCTGTGTTTTTAATGCCCTCAGCACCATCTCGTCGGAATTCTCTTCCAGTAGGTTCCAGAAGATGATAAGCGGGTCTTTGTTTTTTAACTCCTCTACCGTCAGTTTACTCTCTTCTTTTAATAATTTCTCTTTGATTTTATCTATCTCTTTTTTTTCCTTGCACCCGATTATCACCTTCTGGTCCTTTGACTTCCTTATCATATCTATTTTACTTCCTTCCTCGGTCGCGTTTATAACTTTTTTAATTTTATTTAGTAATTTTTCTCCA
>OX376184.1:0-15193 GCA_947363495.1 Euzophera pinguis
ATTTAAATAGCTTATATTAGAGCATAATATTGAAGATATTAAGGTGATAAATAAATCTTTAAGTATTTATAAATATAATAATAATATTTTTACAATGAAAATGTAATGTTTTATTTAAACTATATAAATAGAAATATTAATGGAATTTAACCACTAAAAATAAAGTTAGCAGCTTAATTTTAATTTATATTTCTGATAAATTAATTGGAATTTTTATTCAATTTTATCATTAACAGTGATATACCTCTTTTTGGTTTCAATTAAATAAGGAGAAGAGATCTCTGTCTTTTAAGTCGAAATTAAATGCAAATTGCTTCTTATTTTAAGATAAATTGAAGTTCAATATTTTTTGAGTGCAAATCAAATGTTTTATATAAACTATAATCCTAATTTGTTCAATTAAGTATATTTTGATTTCATTCATGATATAAACCTATTAATAAAATACAAATAAAAAAAGAAGAAATTTTAAATCAGACAAAAAAATTTACTATATTAAAGAGAGGGATAATAGGTAAAATTAAAGCAATTTCTACGTCAAAAATTAAGAAAATTACTGTAATTAGAAAAAAATGTAAGGAAAAAGGAATTCGAGCTGAAGATTTTGGGTCAAATCCACATTCAAAGGGGGAACATTTTTCTCGGTCTAAAAAAGATTTTTTTGATAAAATAATTGATAAGAATATAATAATATTAGAAATAAGAATAATTAAAATTGATAATAAAAAAATTAAATAGATTATTTATATTAAAATTATTAAACTTTTTGATTGGAAGTCAAATATACTAAATATATTATATAAATAAATAATTAATTACTTCATCAATATATAAAAATGTAAAGAAATAATCAAACTACGTCGACAAAATGTCAATATCATGCTGCTGCTTCAAATCCAAAATGATGTATATTGGAAAAATGATTTTTAAAATGACGAATAAGACAAATTAGTAAAAATAAAGTACCAATAATAACATGTAACCCATGGAAACCTGTAGTTATAAAAAAAGTTGAACCATAAATTCTATCCGCAATAGTAAAAGGAGCTTCAATATATTCATAAGCTTGAAGAATGGTGAAATAAATACCTAAAGAAATTGTTAAAAAAAGACCTTGAGTTGTTTGAGAATAATTATTTCTTATTAAAGCATGGTGAGCTCAAGTTACAGTTACCCCTGAGGTAATTAAAATAATAGTATTTAATAAAGGAATTTGGAAAGGGTTAAAAGGGATAATATTTAAGGGGGGTCATATAGATCCAATTTCAATATTTGGGGATAATCTTCTATGAAAAAAAGCTCAAAAAAAAGAAATAAAAAAGAAAATTTCTGAAATAATAAATAAAATTATACCTCAACGTAATCCTTTAGTGACTAAAACAGTATGTTTACCTTGAAGAGTTCTTTCTCGACAAATATCTCGTCATCATTGAAATATAGTTAAAATAATAATAAAATAACCTAAAATTAATAGGTTTATATTAAAATTATGGAATCATTTAACTATACCAGTAACTAATGTTATAATACCAATAGCTCCTGTAAGAGGTCAGGGGCTATAATCTACTAAATGAAAGGGGTGATTATAATTTATTTTCATTAATTAACTTCTCTAGAGTATAATGTTCTTAAAATAGCAATAACATAAGATTGAATAACCGCAACTGCTGATTCTAAAATTAATAAAAGAATTTGAATAATTATTAAAAAAGAAATTAAATATGTTGGGATAATAGATCCTGTTCTTCTTAATAAAGTTATTAAAAGATGGCCAGCGATTATATTGGCAGTTAATCGGACAGCTAATGTTCCAGGTCGAATAATATTTCTAATAGTTTCAATTAAAACTATAAATGGTATTAAAATTCCAGGAGTTCCTTGGGGGATTATATGGATAAATATATGTTGTGTATTATTAATTCATCCATATAATATAAATCTTAATCATAAAGGAAGAGATAGGGATAAAGATAAAGTTAAATGACTAGTTCTAGTAAAAATATATGGAAATAAACCTAAAAAATTATTAAATAAAATATAAGAAAATATGGAAATAAAAAAAAAAGTTGAAGAACTTGAATTTACATTATTACTTAATAAAGTTTTAAATTCATTATGAAGTTTATTTAAAATAGAAAATCAAAAAATAAAATGACGATTAGGAATCAACCAAAAAGAAAATGGGATAAAAAAAAGACCAATAAATGTTCTTAATCAGTTTAAAGAAAGATTAAATAAACTAGAAGAGGGGTCAAAAATAGAAAATAAATTTGTTATCATTTTCAATTAAAATTTTTTTGGAGAAAATTTTTTTTTTTAGAATAATTATTTTTAATGTGGAAAATATAATAATTTATTATATTAAAAATAATAAAAATAAAAAGAAAAAAGAAAAAAGATATTATTCAATTAATAGGTATTATTTGAGGGATAAAAGAATATTACTAATAATGTAATAATTTAAATTTGACATATTTATGTTATAAATTAACTAATTCTTTCATTAGAAGTAAATGCTAATTTACTATAAAATGGTTTAAGAGACCAATACTTGCTTTCAGTCATCTAATGATGAATAATTATTAATTCAATTAATAAAATTTTTAATTGAAATTCTTTCAATTACAATAGGTATAAAACTATGGTTAGCCCCACAAATTTCTGAACATTGTCCATAAAAAAGACCAGGTCGATTTATAAAAAAATTAGTTTGATTCAATCGTCCAGGATTGGCATCAATTTTAATCCCTAACGAAGGAATAGTTCAAGAATGAATGACATCTGTAGCTGTTACTATAATACGAATTTGGTTATTTATAGGTAGAATAATTCGATTATCAACATCAAGTAATCGAAAATTATTTAAATTTAAATCATTAATAGAAATTATATAGGAATCGAATTCAATATTATTAAAGTCTGAATATTCGTAGCTTCAATATCATTGATGCCCAATTGATTTTAAAGTAATTAAGGGATTATTTAATTCATCTAATAAGTATAATAATCGTAAAGAAGGTAAAGCAATAAAAATTAATGTAATAGCAGGGAGAATAGTTCAAATTAATTCAATTATTTGCCCTTCTAATAAAAATCGATTTGTAAATTTATTAAAAAGTAAATTTATTATAATATAACTCACTAAGATAGTGATTATAATTAAAATGATTAAAATATGGTCATGGAAAAAAATAATTTGTTCTATTAAAGGGGAGTTTCTATTTTGTAAATTGAAATTAGATCATGTTGCAATTTCTAAAAAAAGGATATATCCTTTATATATGGGGTTTAAATCCATTACATATAATCTGCCATATTAGAAATTTCTTAAAATAGGTAATTCATTATAAGAATGTTCTGCAGGGGGTAAATTTTGATATCATTCAATAGAGGAAGATAAATTTAGAGAAAATAAAATAATTCGTTGATTAATTATTGATTCTCAAATAATAATTAATATTATTATAATAGTTAATAAAGAAATATAAGAACCTAAAGAAGAAATAATATTTCATGAAATATATGTATCAGGGTAATCTGAATAACGACGAGGTATTCCTGCTAACCCTAAAAAATGTTGGGGAAAAAAAGTTAAATTAACTCCAATAAATATAGAAAAAAATTGAATTTTTAATAAAAAGGGGTTTATTGATAGCCCGGTAAATAATGGGTATCAATGAATAAATCCTGCCAAAATAGCAAATACAGCTCCTATAGAAAGAACATAATGAAAATGGGCTACAACATAATAAGTATCATGTAATCTAATATCAATAGAAGAATTAGCAAGAATAATCCCTGTTAAACCTCCTACAGTAAATAAAAAAACAAATCCTAGACTTCATAATATAGATGGGCTATAATTAATTTGTGTTCCATGAAGAGTCGCTAATCAACTAAAAATTTTAATTCCTGTAGGTACAGCAATAATTATTGTTGCAGAGGTAAAATAAGCTCGGGTATCAATATCTATACCAACAGTAAATATATGGTGAGCTCAAACAACAAATCCTAATAATCCAATTGCCATTATAGCATAAATTATTCCTAAAGATCCAAATGTTTCTTTTTTTCCTCTCTCTTGGGGAATAATATGAGAAATTATTCCAAATCCAGGTAAAATTAAAATATAAACTTCTGGGTGTCCAAAAAATCAGAATAAATGTTGGTATAAAATAGGGTCTCCCCCACCTGCAGGGTCAAAAAAAGAAGTATTTAAATTTCGATCTGTGAGTAATATAGTAATAGCTCCAGCTAAAACAGGTAAAGATAATAATAATAATAAAGCAGTAATTCCAACAGCTCAAACAAATAAAGGTATTTGATCAAATGATATGCCATTAAGTTTTATATTAATAATAGTAGTAATAAAATTAATAGCCCCTAAGATAGAAGAAATTCCAGCTAAATGTAGGGAGAAAATAGCTAAATCTACAGATCTTCCTCTATGGGCAATATTAGATGAAAGAGGGGGATAAACAGTTCATCCAGTCCCAACTCCATTTTCGACAATTCTACTTGAAATTAAGAGAGTTAAAGAGGGGGGTAATAATCAAAATCTTATATTATTTATACGAGGGAAGGCTATATCAGGGGCTCCTAATATAAGAGGTACTAATCAATTTCCAAAACCTCCAATTATAATAGGTATAACTATAAAAAAAATTATAATAAAAGCATGACCTGTAACAATTGTATTATAAATTTGGTCATCCCCAATTAAAGAATTAGGAGTTCCTAATTCAGTACGAATAAGAAGACTTAAAGAAGTCCCAATTAATCCCGATCAAATTCCAAAAATAAAGTATAAAGTCCCAATATCTTTATGATTTGTGGAAAAAAGTCATTTTCGCAAATAAAATGGCTGAGATTAAGCGATAAATTGTAAATTTATTAACGAGAAATATATTCTCTTTTATTAAAGCTTTATAGTCAATAAATGATATAAAATTGCAAATTTTAAGGAATAATTTTTTAAATTATTAAGGCTTAAAGAAATAAGTATCTTTATTAATAATTTTGAAGATTACTAGTTTAATTAACTTAAAACCTTAAATAAAAAAAAAAGTTCTAAGAATTATACCTGAAATAGAAATAAAGGAAAAAAAATTAATAAAATATAATAATTTTTTTTTTAATAAAAAATTTATTCATTTTAATTTAAGATAATTAAATATTAAAGAAGAATAAATAATTCGGGTATAGAAAAATAATAAAATTAATCTTATTATAATAAGAATAAAATTAATAAAAAAAAATTTATTTAATATTAAAAAATTAATAACAATTCATTTAGGGAAAAATCCAATGAAAGGGGGTAATCCCCCTAAAGATAAAAAGTTAATTAAAAAAAAAAATTTAATTAAGTAATTTATATTAAAAATAAATAATTGATTAATAAAAAATATATTTAATATATGGAAAATAATACATATTATGCTAATAATAAAAGAATAAATAAATAAAAAAAACATTCATAAATTTTCACTAATTATAATGGAAATTAATATTCATCTTAAATTATTAATAGAAGAAAATGTTAATAATTTACGTAAAGAAGTTTGAGTTAAACCTCCAATAGCGCCAATAATGGAATTTAGGATAATAATAATAAAAATAAAATTTTTATTGAAATAATAAGAAAGTAAAATTATGGGGGTAATTTTTTGTCATCTTATTATAATAAAATTATTAAATCAGGATATTCCTTCTATAATATTAGGGAATCAAAAATGAAAAGGAGCTGAACCTATTTTTATTAAGATAGAAGAGTTGATTAAGATACTATAAAAAAAATTAAATTCAAAATTTTTAAAAAAAATTATTTTTAATAAAATAGAAAATAAAAAATTAATTGAAGCAATAGATTGAATTAGAAAATATTTTAAAGAAGCTTCAGAAGATATTATATTATTAGAATTAGAAATTAGGGGGATAAATCTTAAAAGATTAATTTCTAACCCAATTCAACATCCAAATCATGAATTAGAAGAGACGGAGGTTATAGTTCTAAAAAATAAGATAAAAAGAAAAAATATTTTATTGGAATTAAAAATTAAAAAAATTTAAAATTTAAAATTAATTTAATAATAATAAATAAATTATTATTTATATTTTAGTGTAAGATGCACGATAATTTTTGATATTATTAGTTATAGTTTAATTCTATAAAATATAATAAAGGTAAAAATTTACTTAATTTATCCTATCAGAATAATCCTTTAATCAGGCACTTTATTAATTTTTAAAAAAAAGGATTTCTTTATATTTGGGGTATGAACCCAAAAGCTTAATTTTAGCTTATTTTTAATTTTTTTTTATATTATAAAAAAAAACAATGGTTTAAAAATAAAATTAAAAGAATTATTTACTTATATATATATATATATATATTTAATTTATTATATATATATAAATATATTAAATTTTTTTTAAATTAATAATGTAATATAAATTTATTTTTATTTAAATGAATATATATTGATGAATAATGAATTTAATTTTAAAATTAAATATTAGGAAAAGAAAAAAAAAGAAATTATTTAATATTTAATAATTTATATTAAATATTTTAATATAAAAAAAAAAAAAAAAAATCTATATATTTTTATTTACTAATAAATAAAAATTATTATGGTTTGAAAAGTTTATTTTAAATTTATTTTACATATAAATTTTAGTGAAAATAATTAATTATTTAAATAATATTTAATTTAAAAATTATAGTAATTAATATTAAAAATTTAAGAAATTAAGATTTAGAAATATTTAAATTAAAAACTAATTTTGTGCCAGCAGTTGCGGTTAAACAAAATTTAAAATAAATTTTATTAGTAAATTAATTAATAATGTGATTATATTAAATAAAATGTTAAATTATTAAGTGAAATTTTAATTTAATAAAAATTTATAAGAATTATGAATTTAATAAATTATATAAAAAACTAGGATTAGATACCCTATTATTAATAAATTAAAATAAAATACTAAAATAGTATTTAATAATTTATTGAAACTTAAATAATTTGGCGGTATTTTAGTTCATTTAGAGGAATCTGTTTAATAATTGATAATCCACGAATAAATTTACTTAATTTATAATTTTGTATATCGTTGTTAAAAAAATATTTAAAAATAATAATAATATTTAAAAATTTAAATTAAAAATTAAATCAGATCAAGATGCAGATAATAATTAAGAATATAATGGATTACAATAAATTTATTTAAATGAATAATAATTTGAAAAAATTATTTGAAGGTGGATTTAAATGTAATTTTATTTATTTTAATAAAATGATTAAAAATTAAAATATGTACATATTGCCCGTCGCTTTCATAAATAAGTTGAAATAAGTCGTAACAAAGTAGAGGTACTGGAAAGTGTTTCTAGAAAGAACAAATTAGAGCTTGGTAAGTATTTCATTTACATTGAAATGATATTGAAATTTAAATTCAATTAATTTGAAGGGGGGAATTAATAAAGTAAAAAGTAATAAAAAAATTTTTTTCAAAAAAATATATGGGGGTTAAAGTATTTTTTAAAGAAAAAAATAAGAAATTTTATAGGGAAATAGTATTGTAAAAGAATTTTGAAATAATAAATGAAAATAAAATTATTTATAAAGTAAATTTTAATTATTGTATCTTGTGTATCAGAGTTTATTAAATATGTATTATGTATAAATAATATTCTCGAATTAAAAGGAGTTAATTAAATAATAAATTTATTGTGGCAAAAATATTTTTAATATTTAATTTGAAATGAAATGTTAATCGTTTTTTAAAATATCTAGTTTTTTTAGAAAAAAATTTAATTTTAAATTTAATTAATTAAAAATTTTTATTAAAGAATTTTTTAAAATTAAAATTTAATATTTTTGGGGATAAGCTTAAAAATAAAATTTTATAATAATTAATAAAAAAAAATTAAAGTTTTTAAGATTTATATTGTTTAAGAATTTTAATTTATTACAAATAATTTTATTTTAAATAAAATTTTATAGGTATTTAATTTTTTATTAAAAAGTAAATTATAATAGGGGAAATTTAGTAATAATGATAAAATTAGTATATAAATATGAATAAAGTAAAATTTATGAAATTATTTAAAAAAAAGGAATTCGGCAAAAATTTATATTCACTTGTTTATCAAAAACATGTCTTTTTGGTAATAATTTAAAGTCGAATCTGCCCACTGATAAATATTAAAGGGCTGCAGTATTTTGACTGTACAAAGGTAGCATAATCATTAGTCTCTTAATTGGTGACTTGTATGAATGATTTGATGAGATATAAACTGTCTCTTTTTTATTAATAGAATTTAATTTTTTTATTAAAAAGTAAAAATAAATTTAAAAGACGAGAAGACCCTATAGAGTTTAATAAATTAATTAATTAAAATTATTTATTAATAATTAAATTTGAATTAATTAAATTTATTTTGTTGGGGTGATAAAAAAATTAAATAAACTTTTTTTGAAAATTATATATATATATATACATATAAACATAAATAAGTGAGATATTGATCCAAAATTTTTGATTATAAGAATAAATTACCTTAGGGATAACAGCGTAATTTTTTTTTTTAGTTCAAATAAAAAAAAGAGTTTGCGACCTCGATGTTGGATTAAGATAAAATTTAAATGCAAAAGTTTAAAATTTTGATCTGTTCGATCATTAAAATCTTACATGATCTGAGTTCAAACCGGTGTGAGCCAGGTTGGTTTCTATCTTTAAATTTTAATTATATTTTAGTACGAAAGGAATAAATATAAAAATTAAATTTTAATTATTGAATATTATTAATTAGTTAATTAAAAAAGAATAAAATTATAAAATAAGACTATTTTGGCAGAAAAATGTAATGATTTTAGAAGTCATGAATGTATAATTTATTATATATATAGTAATTATAATAAATGATATAATAATAGTATTTGTAGGGGTTATTATTTTAATTTTAGGGGTATTAATTGGTGTTGCTTTTTTAACTTTATTAGAACGAAAATTATTAGGTTATATTCAAGTTCGAAAAGGTCCTAATAAAGTAGGGTTTATTGGAATTTTACAACCTTTTTCAGATGCTATTAAGTTATTTACTAAAGAACAAATTTATCCTAATTATTCTAATTATATTTCTTATTATTTTTCTCCTATTATTAGATTTATATTATCTTTAATTGTTTGGGTATTAATTCCTTATTGTTTTAACATAATTAGATTTAATTTAGGAGTGTTATTTTTTTTATGTTGTACTAGAATAGGGGTTTATACGGTAATAGTAGCAGGTTGATCTTCAAATTCTAATTATTCTTTATTAGGAGGGTTACGTGCAGTGGCCCAAACTATTTCTTATGAAGTAAGATTATTTTTAATTTTAATATCATCTTTTTTTATAATTATAGGATTTAATATAATGTTATTTGAAAAATATCAAATAATAATGTGATTTTTATTTATAATATTTCCTTTAGGGTTATGTGTATTTTCTTCGTTATTAGCTGAAACAAATCGAACTCCTTTTGACTTTGCTGAAGGAGAGAGAGAATTAGTTTCTGGGTTTAATATTGAATATAGAAGAGGAGGATTTGCTTTAATTTTTTTAGCAGAATATTCTAGAATTTTATTTATAAGAATATTATTTGTTTTAACTTTTTTAGGGGGGTATTCTATAAGTTTAATTTTTTATTTAAAATTAAGAATAATTTCATTTTTATTTATTTGAGTACGGGGGACATTACCTCGTTATCGATATGATAAGTTGATATATTTAGCTTGAAAAAATTATTTACCAATTTCTTTAAATTTTTTATTATTTTATTTAGGGTTAAAAATATTTTTAATATAGTTGTAATATATTTAGTATAAATTAATAGAATAAAATAATTCTTTCTTAAGTTTTCAAAACAAATGCTTTACAAGCTCATTAATTAAGAAGAGAAAATTAAATTATCTCAAATTTTATTTATAATAGGGGAAAAAATAAAATAAGAAAAGTAAAAAAAAGTTAAAAGTTGTCCTGTAATAATATAAGGATTTTCTACAGGTTGGGTTCCAATTCAGGTTAATAAAATAATAATACATGTAAGAGACCAGAATATAATTTGGTTAATAGGATAAAATTGAATTCCTTGAATTTTTTTATTAAAAGTAAAAGGAAGAATTATTAAAATAAGAATAGAAAAAATTAAGCCAATAACTCCCCCAAGTTTATTTGGGATAGATCGTAAAATAGCATAAGCAAAAAGAAAGTATCATTCAGGTTGGATATGAATAGGGGTAATTAAAGGATTAGCTGGAATAAAATTATCAGGGTCTCCTAATAAATAAGGATTTGTTAAAGTTAACATTAATAAAAAGAATAGTATAATAATATAACCAATTAAATCTTTAAAAATAAAGTAGGGATGAAAAGGAATTTTATCTAAATTTCTATTAATCCCTAAAGGGTTATTAGAGCCTGTAATATGAAGAAATAATAAGTGAATTAAAGTTAATATTAAAATAATAAAAGGAAAAAAAAAATGAAAGGTATAAAATCGTGTTAAAGTAGCATTATCTACAGCAAATCCCCCTCAAATTCAATTTACTAATGATGTTCCTAAATAAGGAATTGCAGATAGTAAGTTAGTAATTACAGTTGCTCCTCAGAAAGATATTTGCCCCCAAGGTAAAACATAACCTAAGAAAGCAGTAGCTATTAATAAAAATAAGATAATTACTCCTATTATTCAAGTATATTTTAAGTTAAAAGATTCATAATAAATTCCTCGGCCAATATGGATATAAATACAAATAAAAAAAAAAGAAGCTCCATTTGCATGTAAGGTTCGAATTAATCAACCATAATTAACATTTCGACAAATATAATTTACTCTATAAAATGCTAATTCAATATTAGCTGTATAATATATAGTTAAAAATAATCCTGTAATAATTTGAACAATTAAACATAATCCTAATAAAGAGCCGAAATTTCATAGGGAAGAAATGTTTGAGGGGGAGGGTAAATCAATTAAAGAATTATTTATAATTTTTAAAATAGGGTGAATTTTTCGAATTGGGGAAAATTTATTTATCATTAGTGTAACTAATAGGATGGGCGAAGAGGGCCATAAAAAATGTTTGTAATTTTTACAATTGCAATAAGAGTGATAAATAAATAAATTATTATTATTATTATTATTATAAATGTTTGAGTATTATATAATTTAGATAAATTAATTTTATTTTCATTATTAATAAATAAAAAAATATTAAATAATTTATTTATTTCTAAATTTAAAGAAAAATTTATTCATGTTATATTATATATTAAAACATAACTAAAAAAAAAAATAAAAATAATAAAAATGAAAGATAATAATTTTATGGAAAATGTTATATTAAATAATTCATTAGAAGCAATTCTAGAGGTATAAATAAAAATAACTAATAAACCCCCTAAAAAAGTTAAAAATAAAATATAAGAAAATCAGTAAGTTTTAATTAGTATGCCAGTTATTAAACATGTTAATAAAGTTTGAAATAAAATTATAAACCCTATGGAAAGAGGATGATTTAAGAAAAATATAATTATTGAAGAAAAAATAATTATTAAAGAGATAAATATTTTAAGAATTTCAGAGAATAGTTTAATTAAAATAATAATTTTGGAGATTATTGATAAAGATTTATCTTTTTCTTTGAAGTTTAAAAAGAAAAATCTTATTTTTGGTTTACAAGACCAATGTTTTTTTTAAACTATAAAAACTAAAACTAATGATAATAAGCATAATTATTGTGGTATTAATTATATATATTATAGGAAATTTAATTTTCTCTTCTAAACATAAACATTTATTGATTATTTTATTAAGATTAGAATTTATTGTTTTAAGTTTATTTTTTTTATTATTATTATATTTAAATTATATTGAAAATAATATATATATATTAATAGTATATTTAGTATTTTCAGTTTGTGAAGGAGCTTTAGGGTTATCTATTTTAGTGTCAATAATTCGAACTCATGGGAATGATTATTTTCAAAGATTTAATTTATTGTAAATGATAAAATTTTTATTTATAATTTTATTTATAATTCCTTTTTGTTTTAAAAAGAAAATATTTTGGATGGTTCAAATAATATTATTTTTATTAATATTTTTATTTATAAATTTAACTATTATATTAGGGAATTATTGTAATTTAAGATATATATATTCATGTGATATAATATCTTATGGATTAATTATATTAAGAATTTGAATTTGTATTTTAATAATTATAGCAAGAGAAAATTTATATAAGATTAATTTTTATATTGAGTTTTTTATATTTAATTTATTATTTTTATTAATTATATTATTTTTAACTTTTTCTACAATAAATTTATTTTTATTTTATTTATATTTTGAGGGGAGTTTAATTCCTACTTTGATGTTAATTATTGGGTGGGGGTACCAACCTGAACGAATTCAAGCTGGAATATATTTATTATTTTATACTTTATTTGTGTCTTTGCCTTTATTAATAGGAATTTTTTATATTTATATTGAAAAAAATGTTATTATTATTTATTATTTAAAATTTATAAGTTTTGATTATTATTTATTATATTTATCAATAATTATAGCTTTTTTAGTAAAAATACCTATATATATAGTACATTTATGGTTACCTAAAGCCCATGTAGAGGCTTCTGTTTCAGGTTCTATAATTTTAGCTGGGATTATATTAAAGTTAGGGGGGTATGGGATAATACGAGTTTTAGTTTTAATAGAAATAATAGGGGTAAAATTTAACTTTATTTGGGTTGTAATTAGTTTATTAGGGGGATTTTATATTAGTTTAAAATGTTTTTGCCAAATTGATATTAAATCACTTATTGCTTATTCTTCTGTAGCACATATAAGATTAGTGATTGGGGGGATTATAACAATAAATTATTGAGGGTATATTGGTTCATATATTTTGATAATTGGACATGGATTATGTTCTTCAGGAATGTTTTGTCTAGCAAATATTAATTATGAGCGTTTACATAGACGAAGAATTTATATTAATAAGGGGATAATAAATTTTATACCTTCTATAAGAATATGGTGATTTTTATTATTATCTTCAAATATAGCCGCCCCTCCTTCATTAAATTTATTAGGAGAGATTAGTTTAATTAACAGAATAGTAAGATGATCTTGGTTAACAATAATTATATTAATATTAATTTCTTTTTTTGGGGCAGGTTATAGATTATATTTATATTCATATACTCAACATGGAGGGTATTATATGGGGATTTATAGATTTTATATAGGAGTTTCTCGAGAATATTTATTATTATTATTGCATTGATTACCTTTAAATATAATAATTATAAAGGTTGATTATTTAATAATTTGGCTATAACTTAAATAATTTAAATAAAATATTGATTTGTGGGGTCAAAAATGTGAATATTCACTTTAAGTTATTTTTTATAAGAATTTGATTTGTTTTAATATATTTTTTTTTTTATTTTTTATAAGAATAATAATAATAATAATAATAATTTATTTTATTATAAATAATTTAGTAATTTTTTTAGAGTGGGAAATTATTTCTTTTAATTCTGTTAGAGTAAAAATATCTATTTTATTAGATTGAATATCTTTATTATTTATAATATTTGTGTTATTAATTTCTTCTGTGGTTATTTATTATAGAAAAAGTTATATAAAGTCAGAAAAAAATTTAAATCGATTTATTATTTTAGTATTATTATTTGTTTTTTCAATAATTTTATTAATTATTAGCCCAAATATTATTAGAATTTTATTAGGCTGAGATGGGTTAGGGTTAGTATCTTATTGTTTAGTAATTTATTACCAGAATATTAAATCTTATAATGCTGGTATATTAACTGCTTTATCTAATCGAGTGGGGGACGTTTTAATTTTAATGGTAATTTCTTGAATGTTAAATTATGGAAGATGAAATTATATTTTTTATTTAGAATTTATAAAAAATGATTATGCAATATTTATAGTGGGGGTAATAATTATTATAGCTGCTATAACTAAAAGAGCTCAAATTCCTTTTAGATCTTGATTACCAGCAGCTATAGCTGCTCCTACCCCTGTTTCGGCTTTAGTCCATTCTTCTACTTTAGTAACTGCAGGGGTTTATTTATTAATTCGTTTTAATTTATTATTAGAGAATATTTATTTTTTAAAAATATTTTTATTATTATCTAGATTAACAATATTTATAGCTGGTATTTCAGCTAATTATGAATTTGATTTAAAAAAAATTATTGCATTATCTACATTAAGACAATTAGGGTTAATAATAAGTATTTTAAGAATGGGAATGCCTGATTTAGCTTTTTTTCACTTATTAACTCATGCTATATTTAAAGCTTTACTATTTATATGTGCAGGGGTAATTATCCATATAATAAATGATATCCAAGATATTCGATTTATAGGGGGATTAAGAAGTTATATTCCTTTCACTTTTTTATGTATAAATATTTCAAATTTAGCATTATGTGGAATTCCTTTTTTAGCTGGGTTTTATTCTAAGGATTTGATTTTAGATATAGTTTCAATAAGAAATTTAAATATATTTATTTATATATTATATTATATTTCTACAGGTTTAACTATATATTATACTATTCGGTTAATAATATATTTAATAGTGAATAACAATAATTTAATTTCTATTTATAATTTATATGATGAAGATTATGTTATATTAAAAAGAATATTTATTTTATTATTTATAAGAATTTTAAGAGGTTCAATATTAAATTGAATAATTTTTGTAAGACCTTATATAATTTATTTATCTTTTAATATAAAAATAATGGTTATTTATGTAAGATTTTTAGGAGGACTTATAGGTTATTTTATTAGAAATATATATATTTATTCTATAAATAAATTTATAAAAACTTATACATTGAGAAATTTTTTATGTTTAATATGATTTATACCTAGTTTAAGAACTTATGGAGTAAGATATATATGTTTATCAATAAGACAAAATTTATCAAAATTTATTGATATGGGATGAAGAGAGTTATATAGAGGTCAAGGAATGAATAATATTTTAAAAAATTATTCTCTTTTTTATAATTTTTATCAAACAAATAATTTTAAGGTTTATTTATTTAGATTTATTATTTGAATAATAATATTTTTATTTATTATATTAATTT